>JAECUM010063932.1:0-19875 GCA_016617855.1 Megalonaias nervosa | reverse complement strand
AATATATGAATAAATCTCATAGCAATTTCATTCAGCTTGAAAATACTACATCTAGTAAAATAACAAAACATTTAGCTACAAGCGTTGAAAATAGGATATAATTTGCAAAATATATGGTAAATGATGGAAACAAATAGAGCTGACCAACGAAAGCAATACATAAGCAAAGATATGCAAATATGAAGAGTTTACCAGCAATTACAACAAGTGAAACATAGCAACAATTAAAAAAAACACGGAAGAGATGATACAGCTAGAATGAAATTGTTATTGAGGAGATTTTAGCAAAAGTAAAGAACAAAAAGTCAACAGATGAAGTTCATAATTTGAATTTTACACAAATTTAAGATCTTATTTTAGAACTTAAAGGCCTTATATGGAAAGATTGATTACATAGGAAGAAGGGTGAATCGATTTCTTTATTTAAACAATATGCATGAGATAGAAGAAGCTGATGAGACGAAAGAAAAATTTAAAAGTGAAGAAAGAAAATATCATGCAGAAAAGGGAGTTGGGTTAGAACGATGTCATCGTCTACCTATGCCAGCCTGATTTAAGAATGGACATAGCAGAGCAAGGTTTTAGAGCTATATCGTGGTCTATCTATGCCAGCCTGATTTAAGAATGGACGTAGAAGAGAAATGCTTTAAGTCGATGTTGTGTTCTATCTAAGCCAGCCTGATTTAAGAATGGACTAAGATAAGGAATGCTTTACATCATTGTCGTTATCTACCTCAGCTAGCACGATTAAACAATGTACATAGCTACTGAAGATATAGAGACAAAACCTAAACTAGCTGAAACTAGAATTGAAGAACCAAAAGCGCTAGTTACACTTGTAAATTGCAAGAATGGCCACATCCCCTAGATGTTGTCAAAATCTGTAATGAAGTGCATTTTCAAGACTGTATCATACATCACTCCATGCGGCTTTCTTCGTGTCATACAGTATCATCACTCCATACAGCTTTCGTCGTGTCATACAGTATACTTCTAAACACAATTCTAGGATTTAAGTGGGACCAACCTAACATGGTAAATGTTAAACCTAATGGTGCCTGCAGTTTCTGTACACTCACTAGAATAACTTATTAGTTGTGGGTTGTTGCCTAATAAGTATTTTACAGTTTAGGGTAGTGGGATGGCAGAGCAGTGGGGCTTTTATGTACAATCGTAAATGATAAACCTGAACTTGTATAGTGGTTTTACGTCATCACTAGCTGTGGCAGATATTTCATATCAAATATTTTGTAAGTGCGGTGTAGGAAAATATCTGGCACCTTTAATGTAAAGAGAACAAGACTGGCGCAGGATGTTTTTCATGTTTTTATTTAAATCTAAAAAAAGCAATAATGGAGACATTAAAGTATACAAGTGTCTGATTCCAGTGAAAATGCTTTTGTTTATGAATAATTTTCCTGTTTCAGTTATAATAGTAACTGAATAATTTTTATTTTGTTTTATGTTTTGTGAAGCAGCGGAGTGGAAATAAGCTCCTTCAACATCTCTGATGTTTTGTATTTTACTCGGTTTTCTGGTACACATTGATAAATTAAAAAATCAGTAGGAACAGAAATACTGATTGCGCTGGGGAATGCTACTTCACTACTATGGAACAACGTCTTCAAACAAATAAAGAGATTACAAGTACACGCTCATGTAAATTAAAAACTATACAGATATAGAAAAAAAAATACAGAATAGTATACAAAGTTCTGAATGGGATTTAGGCAATAATGGAAACCGTGTTATCTAGTATAGGTTTATCTGCAGGTGAACTGTTTTTGTTATGAATAATTACAGGTGTAGTTGTTTCTTTTTCTTTTACTATTGTCAATATTGTCAGGCAATGCTGCAAAATGTACTAAGACAAATTGATTTACAACAACGTTATAAACGTGATGAAATAATAACAACTGTCTTCAAATGATAAACATTATGGATGACATGATAAGAAAAGCGACCAGTAAAATTGAAATCGACTATTTGCGGTTTGTTTTGATCATCAATGAATAGAGCAATTGCAATAAGATAAAGACAACAATCGGGTAAAATAAATACAGAATATAAAAGAGATAGGAAATGAAGAAATTGAAAGAGAAGCCGGTCTTGGAGAAACTTGCATGAAAGGAAATAAGTTGGAAAGATAAAACTTCATCTACTGGTCGTCTAGGATTTGGATAGGCTAAGTGATCCTATAAAGCTATTTTATACTAGCGAACGTATATGAAGTGCTCTTGTCTTTATCTAACTTAATCACTAGACAAATGAACGGTGCATCTTTACAAACAACATTAGAGCAATATTACAATCGACATTTAAAAGAAATTCCTTGCATACGGTGACTACAGTCTCTGAGAAAGACGTCCATCTCAACACACTAGTTGATAACAGTTCATTACAGAGAATATCTCTTGTTGTTAAATATTACAATGTTTCCGATGAACTCAAAAACAATATCTTTTACTACATCAATGACAAGAATGAAACAAGAACTGTACTAATTCATGATGAGATGTACATGAATAAAGTCCAAGAGAGAATGACTACAAACAATGATAAGCAAGAAAGTAAGAGTATTTGAATCATAACATAAAAGTTAAAATCACCTCGAGCAACAACTGCACAGTGCATATCACCAACTACAATGATTAAATGTTATGATTCATTTGTAATATAATTTTTCACCTATTTATTAAATTTGATGCAGTTTGTAGGTTGTTAAATTCTAAAAATCTATACATTTATCTTAATCAGATGAACAAAACAAAAATACATTACTAGCCATTATTCCTGCTGTTTACTAGAACCAAAGCATTTTTAAATGATATTCACGGAGATTTTATTTCATACGGTATTAATGTCCATTACAATCAGTTAGAATTAATAAATTGAATATCAGTATAACAGATGATGATATAAATGAATAAATACAAATCATCACTAAATTCTACAGATAGAAACACCAAAGTTTACTCAAATATACTCATTGAACCTGCTTGTTAATCCTTATGGTGTGATATGAACATCAAAATAGGCGCTAAAAAGGAACTGTAAACAATATGGGTTGATTGCTTTTGAAAGGCAGCGCCATGTCATATCACGTTTTCAAGTTAAATGAGTACTGCTACATTTTCACGAAATACACATATTCTTGGCTACCTATTTCAGCAAGGACTTGAGGATTCAAACAGACATGATGGATGATAAATCGAGAAAGTTGCTGTTAGAATAAGAATACCACCTGACATTTAGATGCTATTGTCCACTCTGCTCTTCCTCGGTATTTTAGATTTAAAATTACACTGACAAAAGCAGCGGAAGTAACTGAAAGTAGAAATCAAGAATACAGACTAGAAAGTATTTAATTAAATTATAATACGATTGCCTTCGAATCAATTTTGCAATCGATTATTGAAAAGTCGAGAAATTCAATTGCTTTCATCTACGACAACATCGATATGAAGATTTTATCTTTCTGCATCGCTGCTGATACGGCTTTAGCGCATCTCAAACGTATTCTCCCAGGGTGAACTTGAGGGTAATTTTGATGGTGTACATGAAGAGTGGAAAAGAGGTCCAGAAAAGTTTCTCAACAGTTTGCCAACAGGGTTTATTCCTAGGGTTTCCATTTTATTCAACAGGGTATATCTCTAGGGTTTCCCCCTCTAGACAACAGAATGTCTGCCAACAGGGCTTATTCCCAGTGTTTCCCTTTAGACAACTGTCACGTAGTGTGAGAAAATTTGTTAACAATTCCTGCTCATGTTTATAAATGTCTTCTGATAGAATTCGTAATTCAATGTACTTTGGGTGATGTCAATGCGTGTTATATAATATTACAACTTTAGACCGATTCGGAAACAAAGAAACTACCTGTCCGTGATTTAGCCATTGCGTTTAGTTCCTTTGAAGAACCTTGCCACGGGGTGAGAAACTCTGTTGTTTGTAATTAGCAGTGATGTCACCGGTCGGCTTAGGCTTAGAGGCCGGAAACCCGACATTGTAACACCTCAGTGATACTACCCGAGACCTTTTTCAAAGAGACCACCGGTATCCAATCAGAACTAAGATATTCGAATTATGGGCTGGTTTCTCACGCAGCCAGACATTATTCTGTTAAATCCATTGTGAGCGGATCAGTGCATTGTCTGGACATTGGCGAGAGCAGACGTCGGGAAGTTGGAGACACTAGACTGCGCTCCAAGTGCCGAAATTGCGCGCTCGTTAAAAGGGCGGGAAAGGGGGTTTTAGGAAATCGGACGAGATTGGAACAAAGGCTTCTGAGGTAAAATATCTTCGCCCGAATCTGTCTCACTTCCCCTATTAGTTGTCGCAAGATGTATACGTTATTATGTGCATTTAATTTAGTAGAAATTTAATCTTCTATGTATAGCTGAATTATCAACATGTCGTAATGTAGTGTATAGCGAATTAGTAATATTCAAGACTAATGTATGTAGTTGTTAGGATAAAATCGAAATGGATGGTGTAATCTGTTGCTTCGTGGTGCAGAACTGAATTTAATAGTGAGTAGTGTTAGACCTTGTACTTGTTTGTATTTGAATATATAGTTATGGATTGTGCAGAGTTAGGCTTTGCTGGCCTTGTGCACGTATAATTAGGCATTTATATCTGTATGTGTCTTTTATAATTTGTAAGGTGGGAATATTGTTGATACTGACAGTTACTATATAGAGAATTAGGAATGTGTATGTGTGTATCAGAAGTCGTGATATTATTGCTGTTGTTATAGCCTTTATTATAGAACAGGCGTGTGTGGAATATTTAGATGTGAGTGTATTAGTTGACCTAATGATTTAATTGCCATTATGCTGATGAAAAACCTGTGAGAGTGTATTAATTCTCCTGTGTTCGAACAAGGAGGTACAATTGTACGTCCCTTCTAATCCAGAGGAAGCTTTCCGGGTGGGATCGGACGCACCCAAAGATTAGAGAGAAGAAGACGTGGAGATCACGTAGAGATATGCGGTTGTGTGAGGAAGAAGGGCCGGAGACGGAAACGAGGGTACCGAAAGTACTGACAAGGAGGGCCGAGAGAACGGAAAGGAGGGTACCGGAAGCACCGACAAGAAGAGCCGGGGAACGGAAACAAGGGTACATGAAGTACCGAAAGTAATACAAGGCGGAAATTGCAGATGAATAACATAGAAGGAACACGGGAAGGAAACCCTCTTACCTTTACTTTTCTGGGATGAAATAATTGACAATTTGGATAGGTCGTGTATTGATTGAGAAGCAATTGCATTGAAAAGTTGTCCTGTAATTGTGGAATATTGTGATATAGTTTATTAGATTGTTATACCTTTCACCTTATTAATTTTATATTTTAGCATCTAGACCGTCGGCTTTGCTGACTGGGGGGCTCCGATCTCTTTAACCTTTAAATTGTCCGTTCTTCTCCATGGTTAGTATTAATTCCGTAAGGGGCACGTTACAACAACAAAATATCTGTCAGTGGGGTTTATTCCCAGGGTTTCCCATTTAGACACAGAATATCTGCCAACGTTTATTCCCAGAGTTTTCCATTTAGACAACAGAATGTCTGCCAACGTGGTTTATTCCCAGGCTTTTCCCCTTTAGACAACAGAATGTATTCCAGCAGGGTGTATCCCCAGGTTTTTCCCTTTAGACAACAGAATGTCTGCCAACAGGGCTTATTCGCAAGGTTTCTCCCTTAGACAACAGAATGTCTGCAACCGGCATTTATTCCCAAGGTTTCCCCTTAGACAACATAATGTCTGCTAACAGGGCTTATTCCCAGGGTTTCCCTTTAGACAATAGAATGTCTGCTAACAGGGCTAATTCGCAGGGTTTCCACTTTAGACAACAGAATGTATCCCAGCAGGGTGTATTCCCAGGCTTTCCTGGTTTTCCCTTTAGACAAAAGAATGCCTGCCAACGGGGTTTATTCACAGGTTTCCCTTTAGACAACATAATGTATCCCAACAGTGTGTATTCCCAGGCTTTCCCCTTCAGACAACAGAATGTCTGCCAACAGGGCTTATTCCCAGGGTTTCCATTTAGACAACAGAATGTCTGCCAACGGGTCGTATTCCCAGGGTATCCCTTTGGACAGCAGAATGTCTACCAACGGGGTTTATTCCCAGGGTTTTTCCTTTAGACAACAGAATGTCTTCCAACAAAGCTTATTCCCAGGGTTTCCCTTTAGACAACAGAATGTCTGCAAACAGGGCTTATTTCCAGGGTTTCCTCTTTAGGCAACAGTTCACAGTAGCAACTAAATATTTCTTTGATTAACAACAGAATTAAAAAAATGTATGCCGGCAATCATATTTGTTTAGCTTGAGAAGATAAGTAACATGTTGATGGTAACGGTCTTAAATTAGTCAACGTGTAACAAATCATCCGCTTGTAAATCAAAGGAAAAGAAAACTTAGAAGCACAGAACATGTACATTTTATTTCGTTTCAGATGATCATGTTAACTTCCAATATAATTAGCTGAAATTAATTATGTTTTATGCATAAATAAACACCAGAACATTATACTGAATGGAGTGACTATGTGTGGGAACTAAATCTGATTGAGATTGAATGCAAAGACTTTGTACATGTCTTCGTTATCATCAAACTCTTCTGTGCAAGAAGATTTACAGTAGGAAGTTGACCCTAATAGGTGAACAGATGTACTCATGATAGATCCCGAAGATAAAATGGATAAGTGGTTAAAGTTCCTAATTGATTCTACCAAGGTGAAATATTTTGCTTCCAAATGTAAATTAAGCACATAGGAGAGAGTACTCATGGGCATTGCCCCTTTACCAATCCTTACAAAAATATGTAACAAAATTAAATACATGAACTTAGCTTGATTCCATCGCAGTATTTGTTTTTCAACGCGCTGTAGTAGAATTCGCACATCAACAATGTGAATAGCTATAATACAGTAAAATCACCATAGATGGGTTTGGTTGGTTTGATTTCCTTGATTTGAAGAATGAATAGTATGAAATTTTTAATTTTATGCTTGCAAATGAGATATCCAATTATATTTCTGTTCGTATATGTTTCATCGGTCGTTTTGGCGGGTCAGATTCTTTATCTGTTTACTTAATATAGCGTTATTCATTACTTCAGAAAAAATCTTTCTCAAAATCCTTATTAGCATTTTGTCGGAAACTTGTATTCACTTTTATGCAGAATATCAGCCAAGGTTGGTACTAACTCTAACTCTTTTCAACAATATTGTACTTAAAGCTTGCTTTAAGTTACTAGAATGTATCAAAATCTTGTTTCTGTTTTTCAATGTACACCAGAGTTTGGTACATTATAATGTATCATCTACTTGTTTCTTTTTTCAGTGTACACCAGAGTTTGATATATTAGAATGTATCATATACTTATTTTTGTTTTTCAATGCACGCCAGAATTTGGTACATTAGACTGTATCATACAGTTGTATCTGTTTTTCAATGTACACAAGAGTTTGTACAATTGGTTTTGTACTCTTGCAATCGTTAATCAATTTCTTTTACAAAGGAGTCTCATACAAGTTTGTTCACTGGGAAAGATTAGTCATTAAAATAATCATGGAGATTTTTCCGATTTTCCAAGATTTACGTCTCAAAGAAATTCCTAAATTCGTCAAAAATGTAACAAAATTCTAAGAACTTTCATTGACCTGAGGTGGTAGGGTGGGTAGAGTTTAGAGCCCCACCCCCCATAAGCTGTTTTCAGGAGCCATACTGATAAAATATATTAAAAACTAGTGCCGAGCCCGCAGCCCATAACGCTCCAGCCCCCTTATCCGCAGGAATATGTTTCCTCCCCCTCCTAAAAATGTACAGCCCTAAGGACAATCCGAGCTCTCGTGGTGTAAGAAAATAGACTAACTTTAAGTCTCCATTTCTCTTTTTTTCACCTGGCCAGCTGCAGTACTGCAACCTGTTTGACCGTCGTTTCTAAAGCAGACTTCCAACGCTCATTTTTCACAGTTCTCTCCGACAAACTGTCACACTTGTAAAAAACGGTCATGTTTAGCGAAAGCTGTCACACACATAAAGGGTTGTCACGTTCAGAGAAAACTATGACAGTAGTGGCCGGCGAGAATGAACACGTATTTTTTATACTATGACATTGCAAATGCTCTGGATAAAATGTGAGTTACTACCGCACCTCAAGTTTATTTTTCATGAATGCGTAAGCTGGTTAATGACTCCGTTCAGATAAAGTTAAGACATTATTGACTATCGACAAGGTACTAACAGAAACAAATTAAAAACTATCCTGTCAGAGATGTCTATATCCAGGTTAAAGCTATGGCTGTTAACAAGTGCCAGTGATTGTAACTGTTGTGGGAGGAGTGATCTCTAGGAATACTTTAGCATTCATCTTCAAAGGATGCACAAAAGTAAGAATTTCTCCAGACTGAACAGTGCCTCTGTAGCCCGTGTGGGGGTAATAGAGTGCAGGGAAGAGGACCATGAGCGAATTTGATATTGTAATGTATCATCCCGTGACTGTCCAACCGCCTATTTACAGAGTTATTTGGCAATAAATAAATCCACAAAGATATCACGCACAAAAGAAGAAAGGTATACAATTGATCTGCATCTGAAAAGTGCAACGGACAATCAAGCTCTCAATGCATGGCGGAAGAGCTTATCTAAAGCTTCTACTGTAGCCAGCAAAAAATACCAAGATCAGTCCAAGTTTTGATTAAAAAGATTACTAGCGACCAGCCGGTCTCAATCTTTGAAAATCACCAGCCATACGCCAATCGCGTGAAATGCCCGTTTTGGCTCTGCCCTTCTAGCAGCTGAAAAGACGATTGCCCAGGCTGTGGTATTCCAGGGCGGTTTATTTACGACGAAAAGAACCATTACATAGCGGAAATGCGGGGTGTTAAAAAACGAATGGGACTACCAACTTAGCGATCAAATTTGGCGGAGTTGTTAAGCAAAGAGGGCAAAGAAAAATCAACAAAGGACCTGGACATAGTCTATTCGCAAAATGGTGTGATCTAAGATGAGAAGGACACTGAGTGCTTCCACGATGCTTGTCGGCAGTGACGCCGACATTGTCACCAGCAGTGTTCCTTCTGGATTGGATGGATACCCAACGCAGTCTTAGCCAAAGGTTAGTGTTGTCATCGAAAAGGACGGCTAGTTAAAGCAACGACTCGCAAAGAACAAGTCATCCGAGTTCTACCAGTAGTCCGAGAACTCAGCTTAGCCTTGGAATCGACCAACATTTGCCTGAGTCGATGTTTACTCAGCGCGTTAATCGGGATCTAAAAGGCAATCTTAAAAAGTGCCGACTGATGCTCAACAGATATTTAACTAGGGAATGTCTGCCAGCCTCACTGAATCTCTCCTAACTGATGTCGTTCACTGGGAAAACATCGAGGTGAACGGACATATTTGGTTAAAGAAATGGCACCAAACTGGTATTTCCATTGACAACTGCTCCAATGCTTTCAGCAAACGGCGTAACACACAAACAAAATTGTTTACCATTCTGGTGCACAACAGCCACGTATAATAAACAAAGATGACGGGTGCTTCGAACAGCTGTATGCCAACTAAACACATAGATCGAAAAACCGCCCCAGAAGAACTCAAACGAAATGTCTGACAGGTGGTCACGCCCATTTTACAAGGATAAATCTGTCGTTTCCGTTGATTCGGCTTCAACATTGCTAAGGCTATACGTAACTAAGCGTTGGAAAACATGCATTTTTATCGCAGGTGAAGAGCACATGGAGCTAATACGTGACCTACACCAACAAAACCTTGAGCTCAGCACCCTTATCAGTCACAATGGTGTCGTGGACGGTTTTACAGTCCAGGCAGGGAAAACTTTAACGCCGGTCTATCTGTCCTTGTCTGGGGATATAGTGGATAATCATCCTAGCGACCGCAATTCATCGACTGTGAAGCGCTAAGCAAATGTCATGCAGTGGGTCGAAAGGAAGCAGAGAATTATTTCAGTAATTAAAAGAGAAAACTCTCGACAGTGCAAGCGATATAGCTACACCAGCAGACGTGTTTGCAGATGCACGCTGAGGGGTTCTCAGTGTTGTAGCTAGGGACACGAGAGGTCCCAGGGAAAATAAATCGATCGATTCAAATATGGGTGATTTAAATAGAATTTATCCACAAAGACCTAAAGGGCAATTAGGTAGGTCAGATCTTCTTAAACATAAAGAGCACGTTAAACAGAAAATTTAATGCTTTAGTTACGGGGAGTGGATGCACATTTCAAGTTCATGTCCGAAACGCAAGAGAGATTCACTGAAAGCGGCGGGTGCATCGAGTCTGGAAAGTTCGTCCGTATGTGTGGACAATAAGGATGTTAGCCTCGGTCGAGGAGTGCTATACAGAGCAATACAGAGCCAAGGGTAAGTGTAAGTTCTTAGGGATACTGGGTGTAATATTTCAAAGTGAAGCAAAGTTTAGTCAGACTGGAACTTTATCTGGGTAAAATAGTGTCGGTCACAATGATGGATAACACTGCAGTACAAGTGACGACCGCACGTATCCTCATCGAAACAGCTTATTGGACGGGCGCAGTTGCAGCGTGTTGTGTGAAAGATCCATTGTACTATTTGATCGTAGGGAACATAGGACTTGCGAATTCCGTAGCATCGGTTAAGTTAATGGCGAATAACCTGACTTCCATAGTACTTTGGTGGATTCAGTTTCGATAATAGCCCTCTGTAACAAACAGGAGATCTCAGGATCTTTTTCGTGTTCGACGACAAGTGATTGCCATTTTTCACCCTGATTAGAATAAAGAGAAAAAAAAAGGAGTAAAAGTGAAAAAATTTAAAACCTGACCAATACATGTGTCAGATATAGGAATAATTTTATTCTCAAGAGATTTATTTTCCATAGCTCCAGTAACTACACAAGCTGGGAATAAATCTGCCATTTTGTTTGATCATAATAATACAATCCAAGAATATATCCTTATTTGAAATTTCAGTATAAATTCAAGTCTATATTTCCGAGAATGTTATTTTTGAAGAGCACTTTGTATTTCCAGAGAAGAATCACTTGAACTAAATAATTCGAATAAATATAATTCCAGCCCAAATGAAATACTTAATACAACAATAATATAACTGATTCTGCCTCAAGATCTTAGAGCACAAAAAATAATTTTTCAGTAGCAAGATTATATAGTTCGCTACCTGACCTCAGGTCACAATTAGCATTTTCTAAAAATATTGCCTAATGAAAAGTTTCCTTCTAGAAGGGTCATAATGTTTAGAAGATAAAATCTTAGTTATAATTAGAAGTCCATTACTATAATTATACTATTAAATGTGTAGTAAAAACAGGTAGACCCTGCAGTTCATGGGGAGCTTCCAAAGCTGTAAACTGAGATTGAGATAAACATGTTTACTAAAATATCAAAATCAATGATTCAGGTTAGGTAGAAAATTAACTTGGTTTTGAACAAGGTCAAGTCCAAAATACAATGAAACATTTTCATTAGCATATAATGCAAAAAACTAACAAACAATGCAAGTTAAATATACATAACACTCGCTAAATAAATTCCATATAGTGACTTAGTTCAGATGAGTTAAGAAGTTTATTATAATATATTGACTCGCAGGACAAGGTAAAGTTCTGTATTGTCTTTTATTAAAATAAAAATCCATGTCAGCTGTATAAGGGACAACGTGCAAAGGTTTCACGCTCACATTTGCAGTAGAGTATATGACTTTTGGCTGGAGTCCTCCAGTGTTGTCGCCTTGCTCGGAACGTGCGCCATAGTCACAGATGCTTACCAAGGTTTTGCCGTTTCTCAAGGGTCTACAATGGCAGTATAGAGTCTGTGTCTATGAGTAAACCTCTAAGTCCGTTATTTAAGTTTTCAAAGAAAATGAAATTGGGTTTCATTTTGCAAATATAAATCAGCCTGTATTTGATTGTTTTTCCACATTTCATTGTCATTAGATGTTGATGTCTCTCTGCAATGTTTTCATTTCATCTGCTGTAGTACCATTTTAGTATAATTAATTTTACATACTCACTATCTATCTGTTTTTTGGTACTTTATTATATTCATTTCCACTATCAGCTTTTATCTATTGTATTTTTGTTATTTTACAACTAAGTATATCTCAAATATTATTTGTGTCAGTTTTTTTATGTAATGTCATGTCAATTACTATTATGTCACAAGCAAGTTCTAATAAATAGTGCCGAAGGTAGTTTCCACAGGAACAATAATGTCTTCAGAATCTGAAGACATAGAAACCGTAAAAGGTATACTGAATTTTATTTATTTGGTTCAAAATCTTTCATACTAACTCTTAGTATCTTACAATTGTATCTGTTTTAAATAGATGCAGTTGGAATCAACATCATATTTTTTAATGTTATCTCTTTTCGTTTATTCTTTTGGGTAGTCTATTACCTGGCTAGGACATTGTCAACACACCGTCGTCGCCTTCTAATCTGATTCGTATGTACCATTAAGTTATTTACTTGTGGAGTATTTGGATGTACTTTACATATCAGGCTTGTTTTTATGCCTTAATGCTCTAATGGACTATTTTGCCACATATGCCACATTATAGAAACTCGTTAACTTTAAAACTCAAACATTTTCACGCTCCTCGATACTTCTGTCCATACATTTGCTTTCTCCATATTCAGGCGAGCGGTGCACTTTTAGTGCACGATTTTGCTTCAAAGGCATACTAATTTCAGCTGGTTTTCAGCTAGTAACAATGCGTCATACTCTTTAAAGTCTTTCAGTTTAAAAACAACCGGATCACCGAAAATTGCTTTTTGATATTAAATACTTCCTCGGTAACATTTGAAACGTAGTCCATCTAACAACAGTGCTTTGCACTTTGAACTGTTTTCTGGTTGCCAGAATTTAAAACTAGTTCTTTAATATTTGTCAGTTGTTAACTAACCGAATGGAGTGATGAATACTTTCTTTTTCTCATTGTTTGCTTCACTCTAAGTCATGTCTATTTATCTGTGATGAGTATTACCATAATGGTTATTAAAATGGGGTCAAACATCATCCTATTTTCTTCTTCTCACTTTAAGTGAAAAGTGATAGTATTCTAATATTTTAGGCTTAGTTAAATCTTTCCACTACATATATCATTATCTGAGAAAGCTTAAAACCCGTCAATGTTTTCCTTTTTTTAGCAAAGACCAAACTTTCCTATTGTAGTACTATTTTCTGTGATCTTTCTGTGTCATTTTGATGATTTTGGTTACTTGAAGGTTTCTTTAAATTCGTTGTGCATGTGATCTCCCTTTTTCGTTTTAACTTTTAGACCCAATGTGTATTTCAGGAAAGAATATTATATCCATTGTTGTATGTTTCGTATACTTGGATGTCAATAATGTCTGCCTGCCACTGATCATCCACATACCTAACATAGACCCTTTTGTTGGGATATATTTTCTCTTTGTTTGTGCAGTGTGTCAGTAGATTGTTCAGTGAAGCATTACTTCGGTTCAGCAAATTTACCTTTTCATTTTGCCAGTTCAGTTTGTTCCAACAGCTGATTCATGTTTGTGCAAGCAACTGACTATCAGGGTCCTGATGACTTTACTATTCTTTGTCGGTCGTTTAAAAGAAATAAAACGTTAGGAACGTATCTGATGCTTGATGAAAAGTCATAGGTGTTATAAAGAACGCAACAGGACACCCATCTACAACATAAAATATTATTTTCAGGGATTGCAGTGCTCTTTCAAAACTATCAAACGGCTCAATGTTTTTAGATTTATGTCTAATTTTGACTGAGCTATGTCTGATTGTCAGAATGCTATCTTATATAGTGTTACGTATATGTAATTTAATTGCTTGTGTGTTAGTTTTAAATTCTCGTTTATTTTATTTTTATTTCATTACATGTTATTGTAATAACTTTATTAACTGGATTTGACATTTTTCCCAGTAAATTCAGTTCAGTTCTTTTAGCCTGATTAGAACGCAAAAGTATTGCTACGTTATATTTTTAGCTGACCTAGTTCCTGACCTTGGTTCTGAATTCGTAAACACTGTGAGTGAAAATGATTGGTCATTACCAAGGTCATGTTCAGTCATGTTGTAAACAGCTGTTTTAAAAATTCATTTCCAGTGTGGGAATTATTGATTCTTAGCTAGGGCTATACTAGCCTACGTGGTAATTGACATATTATTTTACTGCGCTTGTCGGGCTGGGTGACCACGTGACCCATCACGCGGGGCTGAAATTAAGTTTTAGTTGGGTTTAATACTCATTCTCAGTCTCTTTCAGTCAGTCGTATTTTACACCTTTACAGCTCAATGTGTTTTTTTTTTAATGTTGATGCCAGATGATTTAAAATTCTTCTATTTTTTGGATTTAATAATTTATTCACTCTGGAAAACATACAAGTGCTCTTCTTCATAAAAATTCTTGGACAAAGACATTTATTTGAATTATTCTGGAATTCTAAACTGGAACATTATAAATTGTGATTCAACGAGGAACTGTTGCCATCAGTACAACGACCTCATCTGACGTCATTGCCTCCCGTATTGGAACTTCATCGGGATTCGAGCTTTCACTCATTTAAAACGTTTTAGTGATAGAACTTACATTTTTAAATTCTAAGATTAGTTTTTCGATTAGATTCACAAACCGTAAGTCCTTTTTCATATTTTTACCTTGTTTTCTAGGGAAATAAATTATTTTGTTAAAATTTGCAAAGCTTGTTGTCTTCACTCTTTTCTTTGTTACTTTGTACGAGGTTAGTCACGTAACAATAGTGAATCACCATGAGTTGTTTTAAACAAACTTTTTAAAACAATCAATCTACTGTTTTGCCGAACTATTTTCAACTGACTTGGTTAAACTAACAAGATCTTCAATTTGCCCTGTAAATTTAGCAGAATACAAATTTGTATATTTGTCAACAGCAAAGAAAGTTTTTTATTCCTTCTTAACCAAATCTAAATTTTATCTTTTACCCTCATCATATACGCAAAATATTCTTACACTTTCTTGAATGTAATGCATCAGTATGCCTGGCGAAATTACTTATATCACCTCAGTCTATGGAAGCTTTTGAATTGAATGCAGTGGATATGTGTGGCATTGTGTACCATGGGCGGACAGTTTCTCATTAATAATGTCTGCATGCTAATAGCTTTAATAGTATAGCTGATTATTTACACATACACCCGATTTTTAGAGTAGTTGATTCATGAAGAAAACTGGACTTTAAAATTTTCGAAATGCCTCGATCTATTTATTTAAGTGTTCGTTATGATTCAGTAAGTTTCTAGAATTTGATTTTAAACTATTTTCGTATCATGTACCATAAGTGATCACGAAAAAAATAAGTGTTCTATTAATTTGGAATGATTGTCTTACTGTCCAAGTCTTGTTGGGCCAGTATTGTGATTTTACTTTTTAAACTAAGATTTGTCATGTTTTTTGACTGTCCGAGTATTGCTGTTCTTAACTTATAAATCACGTCAACAATATTGCTGTTCATCTGCCACATGAGATCTAATCATGAAAAATAATACAAATTATTTTTGGAAAGAAGCAACATCTTCTGAGAAACGACGTTCTTCATTTGAATCTATCACATGGATTTGAAAGTTAATGGGCAACGAGGTGGCTAATGGAAGAGTACAACCCAGTCTTTATCAGCGGTCCGCACCGTTCCCTGTCTGCCATTAAGATAACAGGGGTCTAAAGTTCACATATTTTCCACAGTGTAAGGACACGTGAAGTAGATAATGCTAAGAAAGATTCTAGATGATAAATTCCACAATAGCTGAAGCTATGACGGTGGGCGTGTAATTGCATATACTTTATAATGTGTGTGCATGTGCATGTTTAACACGCGAGACAGAAAGGGAGAGTGCCCCTTTTCCGTTGCAAATGGAAGTATATATATATATATATATATATATATATATATATATATATATATATATATATATATATATATATATATATATATATATATATATACATATACATACCATTGTAACATTCATATTGTTCAGCAAGATAAAATATTAAAGATGATGATGTTAAAATTCCATATAAATGTACATAAAAAGGTGAAGGTAACACCCGTAAAGTCCTTTAACGCATGGTAGTTTAAGCGGCAAGCATTAACTACATTGTTGTTTTCAATCGCTGTTACAGTTGAGATTTTCCTCGTAGCTATTGAATGTCTTTTTTTTTCTCACAGAGAAAGTTATATGAATTCTGTTTCAAGACTGCTGTGCAAGTGGGTAAAAATTCAACGCTGGTGCTTTGGCGGGGGTGGGGAACGGGGCTGCTGATAAAAAAACTGTGGAAATAGCAGAGAGAAAACTTAATCAGTGCTTCGTGGAGAAGCTTCAAGTCTCACACTAACTAAAGACATATTTGGAATGACCAATACCTGTTATGACTTAGCAAGGCTTATATGACCAGTTTTTTTTTTTTTGACTGCTCAACACCTATTTGGAGTGACCACTACCTATGCTGGCTGTTCAGAACCGATTTTGACTGATCAACTCTATTTTGACAACATCCAGGTAAATATAACGCAGTTTACCAAATGTAACCATCTGACTTATTTTTATAGAGAGGTTGGCATTATTTGAATAACGGGATTGCGACATTGTACAAACAATGTAAAAAATAAACTCTCAAGTTCTACAATTTGTATTAATCATGCAGCACAACAAGATAAACTATAAATGGTAAAAATGACAAAATTCTTTAAAAGGTATATATAAAATGATAAAAGTAACACGTGTAAAATCCTTAAAACGCACAATTGCTTTAAACAAGAAACATAAAATACATAGCTGTTCGCAATCGCTGTTTTTGGCCTGATTTCCACGTCGGTATTGGGAGACATTGTCTTTGAGTCTTGTTTTCTATTTTACATCCATTAGAACCAAGCATACACACACAAATGAAATCTCTCTTCATTAAATCGCAGACAAAATAAAAATTGTGTTGCGCGAGTGGGTACAAATTAAATGTTCCAGGTTGATGAAATAATAAATTACACATAAGATGAGAATAACGGTGACTTTTTTAAGCATAAAATGAAAATTTGTGACTCAGGAGCTCAATAAAGTTACTTGCACGTGCATACAAGAGAAAGAGTAAATAACTTACCATCGTTCTTAGTCTTTTAACTTGCAGTTAATGAGCCGCAGTCACCAAATTCTTAAACATTAGTGGCAAAAAACAATGTTCGTCTTCCCTATCGACTACTGTAATGTTGTCCAGGAAAATAACTATACGTTTTGCCAGTGTCTCATATACACTAAAGATGGAGATTCAACACCTATATTTGTAAATAATGTCATATTATTATGTGTACAACTTAGAAAACACATAATAAAATCCAATGCACGATTTCATGTTGAGAGTGTATGTTAAGACTTGGAAAGTACAACGGAATTCCCGTTTCTATTTTTACAGCGCAATAAGAAGGTTGAACTGATGATCTTAAACCAATTCACTCGATTCATTATTAAGGGAACCACAATTGGAAGTATTGCTACACTCTGTGAAGAAACAAACAAAACAAAGTCACATGTTCTAAATTTGTGTAAGGTGTTTTTTACCTTTAAAAAGTAAACATAACGTTCGGATTTTCCACATTGATATTAGGTAATTCGACTGAGAACGGCGGCACCGTGGGTGTCTCACATGAGATCCTGAACGAATGTAAGAGATGAATGTGTAATATCGGCAGAACATGACCACCAAAAATCCGTAACGATCAGCAACAATCACAATAAGATCAGAAACAAAGACAGCGATGTCAGCGAAAAGTAAAACAAAACAAAAATTAAACAACAAAAAATCAAAAGTGTGTGTGAATGTGTGCGTCGGATAAAAAGCTCCCGTGATTTTAATAAAAGCACAAACATATATTTGCTCATGAACATGACTTAACAGAAAATTACATTGCAAAAATGTTTTTGTTGAAGTTCTGAAGTCACAAAAATTGCCAGAAAGGGTCTCATATAGCATGGAAAAACATATAAGTAGACACTTATTTCATAATGTATTGTAATTTCATAATGTAATGTTAAAACTATGACAGCAATTTCAACATTTCTGTTCCTGCTTATGCTTAAAAACAGAGCTAATTAAAATATTATCTTCATATATCATGAGGATATTCTCTTTTCTTTACTGGCGTCATTTCTGAAAGAGATTTGCAAAATTATTTATTTATTTGCTTATAAACATGTTAAGAAATATTTGGGTTGTTATGACTATTAATCCGGAGCTTGTGTACTATTCACTGTTGGAACTTACTAACTGATTATACATTGGATAGATAGAAAAATGGACAAACAGTGAAAAGGCCAACGCTCTACTGAGTAGAAATTTCATTAAACATAAGGTTACAGTAGTTACAATTAATTAATTGTTTTGACAGTAAGTGGATTTCAATCAGAACTATATAGCAACAGAGATATTGAAAACTGACTTTAAATTATTGTATTTTCCACATATTTGTTGAGTTGTAGATGAAGTCCATGTAGTGCAATAGCTGAGCGAGTAATGAAAGACCCTGTATCTCTTGTTATGTCATATCAATAATGGATATATAGAAGTATCTTTAAGATGGAATAATGGTTGGTATCAGTAGAGATCAAGCTTGTAATCGACTGTAAATGAACTGCTTATGATCTTAAATATCCAGCGTTTTATAATTATGTCATTCAAGAATACATACAATATTGTGAACTAAATTCCAAATAATCATAAATGTTCTATGTTCCAACAATATCGAATGTTCCGGATCAATTCCAATAGTATTGAATGCCTTGATATAACATAATGATACAATCCAGAATGTCTTTGAATGAGTTCACAAAAATCTAAAGCAAGTATTAATCCAAAAGCCAATGACTACTTTAAAATCCAATAACTACTTTATATAATAATTCCTGTCATTGCAACAATACGACTGTAAACACTGATCACAGATGGATTGCACAGACTGATCTAAAACAGGAGTGAGTTATTTGTTTTATCAAATCCCTGTCTATATATACATTTTCACTTGACCTATATCATATCATAATATGAAGCACTCCAATGGATAAACCTAGTCAAATTTTAAACAAACCTGGCCTTGAACTCAAATGCTACGTAAACATCCTGTTTACTAATGACCATAATCTAAAGTGCAACTTATAATCATGGATAAAAGTTAAGCACTTAATATAGATAAAATAACTGGAAGCTATAAATGAGAGTAAAATTTGCAAACAATCCTACCAAAGGAAATGGGAAAGAGAGAGATGGAGGATAAACAATAAGACTGTCTGTAGCAATGTTAATTAAAGCATAATAATGACTTAGATCAACTGTAAATAAATTTAATGTTTGAATTACCTCTTTATGGATTATCATTTTGCTTAGTCTATATTCCCGACTCATTTCAATATATTTGCCGGTGTCTGAATGACTGAGCATACGGTGTTGAAGAAGCTTTCCATGCAGTGTTGATAGTGCTGTATTTTCCTCAGTTAAACCATAAGTGTCTTTTATTTATTTAATTAATATGAATGAAACTAGAAACTAAAAAAGGCAATAAAAAAGCAAATAATCAGTTTGTAAAGATGATCATGAATAGCTGCAAAAGGTGAAATATATTTTGTTGCGGACACAATGGGCATGGATGAAAACAATTAACTCCCTACGTCCATAGAGATTCCTGTAGTCATTCTTAACACTGTGGGAAATGCAAGTACGTATTTGTATCTGATGTAAATAAAATATATGCACATTATATATGTTGTCTCATTGATATACCATTCGTCTTACAAAACTTTCGTTACAAAGAAACTCAGCAAACCTAATATATATATATATATATATATA
>JAECUM010063931.1:0-12663 GCA_016617855.1 Megalonaias nervosa | reverse complement strand
CAGTTTGGTATGGTTTGGTTTGAACCCAGACTTTGGTGAAAATACTATTTCTAGATAGGATGAATTTAAGTACCTTGGTATACTTTTTATTTCTGCAAAAAATCTTAGATTCTTTAGAACTATAAAAGAACAAGGTTGAAGAAGCAAAAGAGGCAATAAATATTCTTTGCAGAACAACACGCAACTTGCACATCCTCATCGGTTTGCAATTACAAGAGTCCAATAATGCAATTTTACTTATTTTTCTTCCTGTTTATAACGACTGTGTGTTTGCAAATACTCAGTTAATTTGAAAGCTTTCACGATGAATTCATCGAAACAAATCCAAACTTAGGAAAGTACGTCTATTCACATGCTGCATTCAGAACTGGGTAGAATAATAAAGTACCGTGTTACTTTTTATTATGAAAATAGAGATGGAAAACCATGCAATTTACACACACACACACACACACACACACACACACACACACACACACACACACACTTTATTTTCATTGCCAACATATCTAAAAGGCATGTTATGCAAAAATGATATGATATAACGTCACTGAAAAAATACTTAAGATTGATAAACACACTACTGTGGACTCGGCTGTAATCAAAATAGCTGTATATTAATTACATTTAAACACATGACTGTCGACTCAGCTGTAATCAAAATAGCTGTTTATTAATTACATTTAAACACATGACTGTCGACTCAGCTGTAATCAAAATAGCTGTATATTAAATGTTAATTACATTTAAAGACATGACTGTCGACTCAAATGTAATCAAAATAGCTGTATATTAATTACATTTAAACACATGACTGTCAACTCAGCTGTAATCAAAATAGCTGTATATTAATTACATTTAAACACATGACTGTCAACTCAGCTGTAATCAAAATAGCTGTATATTAATTACATTTATAAACATGACTGTCGACTCGTCTGCAATCAAAATAGCTGTATATTAATTACATTTAAAAACATGAAGATGCAACGTAGAAGACTAAAAGATTCAGTAATGTTTATCCAAATGAAGCCGATGTACTCTCTCTCTCTCTCTCTCTCTCTCTCTCTCTCTTAGCAGGAAATAGGATATATGTTTTATTCTGTTTTGGAAATTTAAAAGTTATATATAAATTACTTTAAACCGCTTGCATTTTGGAATGACCCATTAAATATCACAACTCAATATGGTCTATATAAATGACCAGTCTTGTGTAGCGAAATATTTTACGTGTGTTCGCTTGTACATTTGAGTTATTTTCAAATAACCTGAAATACGTAAAACTCTATCGACCTGTTATGTAATTTTTGAAACTTTAAAATAGATTGTTTGTTCCAGTGGAAGTTTATTACACATTTGTAACTTCCATAATGCTAATTAGATTTTGTAACTTCCATAATGCTATTTAGATTTTTTAACTTCCATAACGCTATTTAGATTTTGTAACTTCCACAATGCTCTTTTGATTTTGTAACTTTCATAATACTATTTAGATTCTACCAACAGTTAGAATTCATTGTAATATAGTTTTTGCTGAGCATTTTTGAAGTCATATGATCAGATGGATGGCATAAAAGCTAAAGTAATGTGATAGCCCGTAGGTTCCATCATCTTGAGGAATATTCCATTTTATTAATGGACGTTAGAGCGTCATCTTTATTAGATTTGTGTTTTGCCGATACATTCGCAACTTCTAGGTGACTTCGAGGTCATTTCTACGGATCATACCTCAAATGTCTCTCGATAGCTGCCATTCAGACTACTTCGCTAAATACGAATAAGGACTATTCGAATAGGTACAAATTAATGGACTACATTCTTTTTTTCATTCGTAACATCTTAGACAGTCTTACAGTCATTCTAGTTGTAGAAATGACCGAGGTCATACTAATAGTTTGCATTTCTGTTTTTGCGGATCCGGCGAACAAAATGTATGATCCTTCTGTAAATTACTACGTCGACATACATCTGAGGCATATTTTTGTCTCTCAGAAATAGCCGCGGTAGTTCTGAATGAACTGAGTAGAGCGTTTACAGATATTGAATAGCTCATCTCCCAGGGTGTGAAACAACCGGATTTCTCTCACGTTTCTTGGTTGGATGCCAATTTTTTTAGCATGCGCATCAATGGACCCAGTGAGCTAAGATGTTTCGTTTGTACGGAAAGTAAAATAAAATTATACCCGCCAACGGAAGCGGTGTAGGTACAAGTTCTTGCTGTTTATTGTGTGTGTGTGTGTGTGTGTGTGTGTGTGTGTGTGTGTGTGTGTGTACAATGAGATACATACATTTTGAAGCTTGCAACGAGGTACAAGTTCTTGCTATTTATTGTGTGTGTGTGTGTGTGTGTGTGTGTGTGTGTGTGTGTACAATGAGATACAAACATTTTGAAGCTTGCAACGATCTGCGCCAGGACCAGCAGCATTGTTTTATTACTCAGCATTGGCTTTGCTTAACGACCGAGAGCTGGAAAAGTAGTCATTTCGGCGTCAAAACTAGTACCTTCCCCTGCTAAAAATAGGTTTTTCCATGATAAAAGGGCCATAAATCACTCACAAGGAAAGGGGGAGTGGTGTTTGGTCAACACAAAATTACTTCAATTATGATGACCACGTTCAGTGCTCCAGGACCTCAACTTCATATACTACTGTGAGCAAATACAAGAAATTTATCAATAAAGTTCATACGTAATCCGAAAATTTAGACATTTTCGATACGTCGCATCCAGACGGTGAATCCAATATGTTTCTTTAAGCAGGCGTCTCATTTCCGATTTGCAATATCAGTTACTTTAAATGAAAAACCTTGTAAATTAAGGAAGCCGTGATTAAAGTGTGTGGAGACATGAGATTTATATTAATGCTTTTAGATACACGCTGATGTGGTTGTCCAACATATTTCTTTTTATAAGTTATCAAATAAATAGCGTTATATGTTTAATCAGTAAGTATAATATCGCATCTTTGGTGTTTCTTTGGTATTGCTGCCACTGAATCAAATACTTTCATTAATGAAGGAACAGTGCGAACATCTGGGTCTATTACATTTAGTTCATGAATCACGAGATTTAAACATTTAACAACCTGAACTCATTTAGCACTGATATTTGCTAAAATTGTTAAACTTGACGTCAAAACGAACATGCCATACTCTCCAGGTACATTTTTCATACTTAATAGACATATCTATATTTCATATTTGCCTCCTGTTATTAGTTATGCTTATGTACATATGTTAAATTCTTCCATATAGCTTTATTTTGTCACTGTGTAACCTCAGTTACAACTTTGTTACATGTCATTAGTCTTGTGTCCTTTATTTGTACTTTTCTGAAATACCAACCTTATTAGTGATAATTTTTTTTAGTTACTTCGTTTGTCATTTTTTCTTTTGGCATCTTTTGGGGTTGTTTTTATTTTTGTAAGTGAAGAGTACCTCCTTGTTGGACTCTCTTTCTCAGCCATGCACATAATCATTTGTTGTAATGTCCGAATACCGTATCCGTCATACACCCTGTAAACTGAATAGGGTTAACTTACAGATCTATCTTTGTTGATATCTACCGGTGTAAAACAACCGGAATCCTTCAGTTTTCTTCGCTGAATGCGAGCTTCTGAGCATGATCAGCATTAATTTAAATGAGCTGAGGTGTTTCTTTCATACTGAAAGTAATACGTTACCTCGCAACATAAGCGATGTAGGTGGATACAAATCCTTCTTGTTTATTGGATCCGGATCCCCCCCCCCCCAATGGGAGGACTTTCTTTATAATAGATTACACGGCTGCATAGAAAATGCTTTGGAAGTTTTACAGTTATTGGAACATATGATCGTTTGTTTTCATCTTTATATATACATTTGACTCTAATTATCGGCCTTATTCAGTCAAAATATAATTGCAGAATACATTGTGATTTTATATAACCTTATCACCCCTTTACCATAAATAGTATGTTCTGATAATAGCGTGAATCAATAGGAGAGGCAAAACCATCAGCATGAAAACGTGAAATGATCCGAAACACGTACCTAAAAATTGCATCACAGAAGGGTTCCTTTTACGGTTTTGTAAACCTTCATTTCATAGGTCAATGACTTGGAACTGACTAACAACTTTTTCCATACATTAAATTAGTGGTGCAAGGAATTCAAATCGCGAGCACATGATTTTGGAGGCTATACGCTGAATCTGAAATTTTGAGTTCATGACATTTCGAAGTTGCTATAAATGCACTCGACTATTTTTGATAGATTCTATTATAATAATGTATTTTCTTCCAATATCATACAAAATATTGTATTGTTTTGAGCGTAATATTGGAAAAATAGCTCCATTTTATAGTGCGGTCCAACAACCAAATTCGACAGGAAGTGGTAGACTGATTGCCAGTATAGGTCAGATTCCTTCAAGAAACAAGTTTAACCAAAGTATTGCATTTCCTTTAAAATGACGTGTGCAGTATCAAATGCTTCGAGGGAGAAATAATTCAACACAGAAAAGAAAAATAGCCAATTTGTTTATAATGTGGCAGAAGGACCTATTCGACTGGAAGTGGTAGGATCGGAGTAGTGACATCTCAGCATCTGCGAAATTGAATCAAGAATCCGGTTTTATTTTTATATTGCATTTCGTTCTCAATGACGTGCTGGACATGAAATGATAACAAGGATGAAAACACTGTAACAGAGAAAAACACAGAGTAAAAGATGATCATTGCTTAAACACAATCTTCTTGCTTCTTACATCGAAAGCTACCAATATTGTAGTCTGAAACCTTTGAAACAGTGGAAGTTGGAAACATTGTTTGATTACAGCCACCTATAAATTAAAATTTTCTTTCATTAAAATATGTGAAGCAAAACTCCTTTGAATATATTTCCACATAAAACTTAATTTTGTAACTTAAGTTCATAACAATTGCTATAATTTTAATAGATAAAAAGTATTTAAAAACAATTTGTCAAAATTTTAAAAATATAGCATTTTATAAACAGCTAAATTACCTTATCTATGTTCAGATTTGATTCGGAAATCTTTACAAATAATAAAAACATCTGGGCATGGCACCACCTTTTGACACAAAAACAATATTTGCAATAATATTATTATGCTGACGTTGTTAGAGAAAGTTCATTAAAATACAATTTGTGACATGAGCCAAGTGACTAAAAATTCACTGTGAGTAATGAGAATACCTCAGTGCATAATTCTGAGCTGAAAGTAATTGTAGAGTGCGCTCTAACTCGTGTACACATCAGATGGTACATTTTACCTTACCGAGTGTACATAATAGGCATCAGATGATACATTTTACCTTACGGAGTGTTTAAAGCACACATAGGATAAGAAAATGTAATCACGAGTGAGACTAGTTTGGAGAGCATGGATTTACAAATGTTAATTAGTAGACGTGCCCGATGTGTCTGGTATATCTGCATCATTAGAAAATCTTTATTTTCATGCGATGCGTATGTTCAGGAGAGAACATTAGCAGTATGAATGTACAGTTCCTACGCAAATGACGAATACAGATACAGATAAATAAAGTGCCATATAATTTACCTTTGAAAGCAACCTGCATATTGAAAAAAAAAAATACTATAAATAAAACAGCGCAATTAAGATTACAATGTGTATTTTGTGTATAAATCGCCTGTCATGTATGATTATCCTCCCTCCCCCACCCCTGCTGACATATTGCCCGTTGGGTATTCTGTACGATTATTAGGTAAATCACATCATATAAACATTGACCAAACGGTACATACTTGATGCAAGCATTGACCTATTCGTTTTCATGCTTTTCACCGGTTTAAAAACTCAAGGCCTTCCGAAGTTATAGTTGGACATACATTAAGTTATTATAGTGTCAAATAATGGAAGTACTTAATTAAACATGAAATGCATTTTCTTTGTTTATGGGTAACTCTTATGTACAATAATCACCACTTATACTGTATTAAAAAATAAAACAAATGCATAATGGGTAGCTTTCTGTCCAGTGGTTGTTATGTTCCCTCTGTGCTAATCAATAGACAGAACATTCTTTGTTCTGTAAAGCATTTATTTGTAACTCGAAGATATGCAATTGCAAAACTATATCATTATTTAACGGTTTAAGAACACTTGCAAATATTTGCATAACCCTTTTAGATTGCAAAGTAAAATCCATGGCATTTCTTAGTGATGGTTGGATACTTGCAAACTTCGCCCGTAGCCGTATTTTAGGCCATATTTGGATGGGAGCACAACTTAATACTGACTAACTTACTTCCAAAGAACATTCGGCTTTGAATTACACGTGACCCGTCACAATCTTATCATGAAAGATGTGCACTTGAAACTGGAAAATATTTTAAATGGCATCGTATAACACATTTTTTACAACTAGCAGCTACGCTGTTTTTAAATATAATCAAAATCGTATGTTAATTAAAGCCAGTAGGACAGCGTTAGATCTGGTTGAGGTTTGTGATGCTGGCGGTGCTAATTACAGCTATACTTGATGCCTAAGTATTACACAAGAGAATTGATTTTGACATTTCAACGACTTTACTTCAGTAATACAAAGAAATACTCCTTTTAACGTGTTTGTCACGTCTGCCCAAATATGCTCTGTACATAGAAGAATGAAGTACCAGTCACAACGATGAGAATAGAATATGTGCCCGACAATAGTGGACTGTCTTTCGCACACTGGTGCAAGGCAAAGTTATGTTATAATAGCAGACTGCTGTACCCGTCTCTCACAAAGACAAATATCAGTGTATACAACAAAAATAAATTTTTATCGATGATATCGTGTCCACTTTCTGTTATCTGTGCAGACATAGTGCGGAACTCCGTCTCAACAATCTGTGCGTTTTATTTTTCATTTTGTTGATGAAGTAAGGGGGTTGTGATCACTGAATACAATAATCGGCGAAGAAGCAGAATTATATACACTTCAAAGTGTTGTAAAGGCAAAATTGAAGCCAAACACTCCTTCTCGATTGTGGAATAATTTCTCTGGTGCTTATTTAACTTTTTTGAGAAATAGCATACTGGATGGTCCACGCCATTTATATCTCCCTGAATTAATACGCCACCAACCTCTACATCGCTTGCGTCAACAGGCATTTTAAATGGATGAAATCTGGAGCTGAAAGAACTTGTGCACTTTTAAGTATGGCCTTTAATTTATCGAACACCTCCTGACATTTGTCAGACCAATAAAAGTTTTCTTACTTGATAAATTGGTCATGGGTACAGCAATATGAAAAGGTTCGAGCAAAATTTCCGATAATATCCAGCCATACCCAAAACTCGCATCAGTTGTTTTTTACTGTTAGGCACAGGGATTTCAGTGATAGCTTTAACCTTAGCTTCTACAGGTTTAACTTGACCATGTTCCACAATATATCCTAAAAATGTGACACAAACTCGGTAAAATTCACATTTACTTAGATTAATTGTCAAATTTGCCTCATTCAAGCGATTGTTTCCAGGTAATCTTTCCGGGAATCGCTATAAATAATGACGTCGTCAATGTATGCATCACAGCCACCTATACGAGATGCTGCTATGTTCATTAAGCACTGGAATGTAGAGGGAGAATGTTTCATACTAAATGGCATCACGTTGCATTGATTGAGTCCATCTGGAGTTGCAGAGGTAGAAATTTATTTTGTTCCTTACGTAAGCGGAACCTGCCAGAATCCTTTTAACAGGTCAAACTTGGCGACGTAGTTGGCATTTCCCATTCTGTCAACACAGTCGTCAATTCTTGGTATTGGAAATGAGTCTGTTTTGGTGACACTATTCACTTTTCTGTAGTCTGTGCACATACGGAAAGAATTATTTGGTTTCGGCACAAGAATACACGGCGAACTCAAGTTACTTTTGCTTGATTCATTAAAATCATTCTCCAATAAATATTCAACTCCCTTCTTCAAACGTTCCTGCTTGAGAGGATACATCCTGAAAGAAAGCTGTTTTTATAGGTTTAGAATCTTTAATTTCAACATCATGGTAGATTTTGTTCGTTCGTGTTGGAACATCTGGGAACAAGTGCTCATATTCGCATATTAGCTGCTTTAACTCATTCTTCTCCTGTAGCTGTAGATGTAAAACTTTATTGTCCGGATTATTTAATGTTTCATAATTTTGAAGACTGGTTGAACCAAGGTCATTATATTCCGGATGTACATCATCCATTAAATCATCACTGTATGGGACAGGAACAACTAAATTTATTGAATGATTTACAGCGCTATCTCGATCAACATACTCCTTTAACACAGTTGTTTCTGTTTCCGCCTCCCAGGAGTATTGATGATATAATTTAAATCACTTTCTTTCTAACTTGATAGGTCCATAATACCTAGCCTGAAGAGGACTTTGAGGTATGGGCAAGAGAGCCAGAACTTTATCACCAGGTTGAAAAGTTCTTTTCTTTGTAATTTTATCATACATTTACTTTTATTTGTGATTGGGTAGACTGAAGATTATTTCTTGCCATCTCACAAGCTTTTGATAATTTATATTTAAAATCAGAGACATCAAGTAAATTGATCTCTGATTCTTCTGTTAAAAGAAGTTTTTCTTTCAACAGCTTAAATGGTCCACGAACAGGGTGTGCGAAAACAAATTCAAAGGGACTCTTGAACTGACTCCCTAACAGCAAACAACAATAAATGAATACCTTCGTCCCACTCTTTTCTGGTATCAAAGCAATAGGACCTTATCTTATTCTTTAAAGTCTGAAGAAATATTTCCAACGCCTCTTGGCTTTCAGGATGATACGCAGAGGACTTGAACTGTTAAATATCTATTTCATAATAACTTGTTGGAAGATCTATGACATGAAATTAGAACCTTGATCAGACTGAATGGACTTAGGATTTTATTAAGACTTTTGACAATAGTTTTAGTCTTAATATTCCCTAAAGGAATTGCCACTGGAAAACTTGTTGACACACACTTTATGGTCAACAAGTATTGGTTGCCTGTCTCGGTCTTAGGTAAAGGACCTACGCAATCTACCATTATTCTACTAAAGGGTTCGTCAAATGAAGGAATTTGTTGTAAATGAACTTTTAGGTATCTTTTGGTTAGGTTTTCATACCATTTGACAAGCGTGACAATATCTGGAGCAGTTAGAAACATCACTCTTAATGTTAGGCAAATCCAAATAATGCAAGTTCTTGTGGTATGTTTTATTGACTCCCAGATGACCGCCCAAGGGAGTTTCATGGGCTATACTTAGAATTTCCTGTCTATATGACTTAGGTACCACAATTTGACTGCTTACCGACACACTCGTCATCCACGGGTACCTCAGGTGGTCTCCAATTTCTCATAAGGACCCCATTTTTACAAATAAAATAGCAAGTCGGTACCTCTGCGGAGTCTGCTTCGCTAATAGCCCTCTGAAACAGACAGGAGATCTCATGATCTTTTTCCTGTTTGACGAGAAGTGATTGTCGTTTGATTAGAAATAAGAGAATGAGTTGTTAAAAGAGGATCACAAGTATCAATATTTTTTGACTGATCGATAATGATGAGTATCAGGAACAAAAGTGGCCACATCAAAAGCCTGACTAATACATGTGTCAGCCAAAGGAATAGTTTCCTGATCAATTTCATCCTCAATAACTCCTTTTGCCATAGCTCTAGTAGTTGCACAAGCGGGATATAAATCCAGGATTTCATTTTCAATACGCTCAAATGTTTGATCCAAACAAGGCATGTCAGTTACAAGTGGATTACCCATAACTTTATCTCCAGCTAAGTCATTGCCTAGCAAAAAATGAACATCCTCAGTAGTCATTGGTCCAGAAACTAAGTCTGATGACAAATTAACATTATGGAGAGGAGTTTGAATCAGAAGAAGACTTCTCATACAAAGGCAAAGTACCTGATAATTAAAGACTCTGAGAAGCTCATGTGTCCCCTAATATTTTAATAGGGATAGTATGCGTCGAATCACCAATAAGTGATATAGAACCCTTCGACATAAATTGTTTATAATTCTCTATAAGAATCAGACTGGGGTTTGTTCGATCCAACAAATATATTGTTTCCAATACATTACCTGACCTTGATCTATGAGAAATGACCATTTGAATTTTCTCTGTCATTATTCTGTTGCTTATTTTTTTTGAACTTAAAGCAACCAGAAACAACGTCCCACGATTTCTTGCAATAAGTGTACGTAGGAAGAGATAAGGATTTCTGATTAGTCTTATCAGAAATTATATTCTTATTAGTTATACCAGATTGAAATGTATAAGTACTCGCTCGAGACTGATTTGGTTTCTACTAACCATCGGCTGAGACGAAAACATATTGACAAATGAAACTTTGTGAGCCAAGGAATATTCGTCAGCTGTACGAACAACGTTTTCTAAAGTATCTATCTTGTGTTCATCAAGACAAATTTTGGTGTCACTATGGACGCAATTCTTAAACTCTTCGACTAATAGGAGTTGTCTAAGTTTGTCATAAACTTTATCAATCTTATTAGATGCTCACCATCTGTCAAATAATTGTTCTTTTTCCCTAGCAAACTCGCTATGGGTTTGGCTATTTTCTTGTTTGCAATTCCAAAACTTCTGTCAATATGCCTCATGTATCAACTCATAACTCTTCAAGATACATTCCATGACCAAGATATAATCAGCACTTGCTTCAAGTGACAGTGAAGTATAAACTTCACGAGCCAGGAAGTACATTCTGTAATAATAAAGGTCAGTGCTCTCTTGGTCTTTCTGAAATTCTCGACAATTTTTGTTTTCAAAATGTGAAAAATATTGATCTACATTTTTTTCCTTAAATGTAGGTACTAATCTGATATTTTTGTAACATCAAAAACTGAACTTTCAAGAGCGGGGTGTTTTATGCTTGCCAGTTCTAATTCTTTTAATTTTTAATAGCATTTCCATCTCTCCTTCTTCTTTCTGAATTTGCAATTTTATCTGCGTATTCATTTTTTCTATTTGTAATTTCATTTTCATCTCTCCCTTTTGCAATTTGATCTGCATCTTTTCTGTTTGCAGTTTGATCTTCATCTCTCTTTCTTCTTTCTCAAGTTGTCTATCTCTTTCTCTTTCCTGAATTTGCATCTCTCTTTCTGTCTCCTGCATTTGCATTTGAAATGTGATCTCCATTTCTTTTTCTTCTTTTTGAATGTCTCTCTTTCTTTCTTTTCATCTTTTTCAAACTCAAGCTTTCTTAACTTCATTTCATTCTTGTATTTTAGTTTCAGTTCAATAACTTGCATGTTAGAGCCAGATTCAGACTTACTAATCAAACCCAAAGCCCTTTTATCCAAAATATTCTTTTCAACCAGATTTTGAACTAAAATATTGTTTTATTTCTTGTTTTAGCAAAGATGGGTTTGCCTCTAAAAGATCATATTGTCTGGCACGTTGGAGCAATTTGTCCTTGAACCTTGAACTCTAACCGTTCTTAGCTAGAAATTATAGTAAACAAAGTTTTCCACTTTAGCTGACATTATTAACGCTTGTTGGTTTCACTATGTAAAATCAAAAGATTAGGGACTAAGAAAATTCCGAAATAAAATGAATTTAAATTTAAAAACAATTTCAATTTCTCTGAAATTCTTACCTCGTACGAGCCCCAAATTTTCTGTTAGGTGTCTATGGTCAGAAATTAAGTAACAGAATAAAGCAAAACCAAGTTTTGTAAAACCTAACAAACAATTTAATTATCAAAGTAATAAATGAAAATGTGAAAGGAATTTAGAGTATTATGATGTGAATCCAGAATAATCCTGATAAAAGTTTATGAAAGTCCTAAATAAATGAAAAGTTCTTTATACATTTCAAAACCGGAAGTGTACTGGTCCGCCAAGAATCGTGACGTTGTCAAGATGGCGTATCGAGAACTCCTTCGAATAATCCGATTATAACCCAAACAATGAGCACTTTCTATTTCAATCAACAGTCCAGACAACTGTTTTTCCTCTCGAATAGTATCTAAGTACAACATAAAACACTTATGCAGACCACCTACAACAAGGAACACAAAAAGTAAGAATGAATCCAAAGTCGGAATGAAAACTATTACTCAGTTCTTTCTTAAAATACACATTCTATTGCGAATACATTTCTCTATAGACTCCACCTGAAGCATCACACTACTGATTTTGTTTATTAATATGACCTAGCCCAACCAATGGAAAATAATTGAATTCTTCTAGAAACGTAGAGATCCCATGAGCCAATGAGATTGTTATTAATAAGTATCAACACATACGTAAGCATCTATTTATTGATCCCATGCAATGCTATGCTCTTAACAGATTCAGGTCACGTAGGCAAAACTGACTAAAGATATTCTGTACAAATTGCATCCATAAATAAAAATCATAAAGAACAGATAAAATCATGTACAAGGAGGTACGATATATATATATATATATATATATATATATATATATATATATATATATATATATATATATATATATATGCAATAAACTGACGACGAACAGTGCAAAACTAGTATCTAACTAGCTTGAGCGCTTTCGACTGTTAATGAGTCTTTTTCAAAGGCATATACAAAATCATAGACAAAACAAACAAATAAAACACAAAAACCGTTGTGTTTGCAAAACTCTACATGGCTGTTTCTACATGAATTAAACTTTTAAATGT
>JAECUM010063930.1:0-28389 GCA_016617855.1 Megalonaias nervosa | reverse complement strand
TAACTGTATATTCCAAATTTGATAAAAAAAAAGAATAAAACTAAAGCATGGCTTCCACAGTACAAGGAATCAAATGTGGACAAACAGACAACAGACATACGGCCATACCATAAGCTCACATGACTTTTTGACAGTACGAGTCAGTAAGTTCACATTGCCTTATGACAGTGCGAGTCAATGTAAGTTCACATGGCCTTATGACAGTGCAAGTCAAAATAAGCTCACATGGCCTTATGACAGTGCAAGTCAAAATAAGCTCACATGGCCTTATGGCAGTGCGAGTCAATGTAAGCTCACATGGCCATGGCAGTATGACTTAACATAAGCTCATATGGCCTTATTGCAGTATGAGTCAACATAAGCTCACATGGTCTTATGGCTGTGCAAGTCAACATAAGCTCACATGGCCTTACAGCAGTGTGAGTCAATGCAAGCTCACGTGGCCTGATGGCATGTGAGTAAAAACAAGCTCACATGGCCTTAGGGCAGTGTGAGTTAGCAATGTTTATACCTTGTGGAGAACAATTTATTCATGGGGGTGGGTGGGTCTTGCATATGCAGATGGGAATGACTTCTTAATAGCCAAACATGAATCTATTTATCTGACCATCAAATGGATCCAATATTTTTGACGGAAAGTCAGGTGTAAGAAAAATGAAAGCACTTGTTTTATTTTCTCAATTATGCAAATCTACTTCAACAATATATCAATATAAACAGAACTTTTTAACAAACCTGTCTGAGTCTTCTAGGGATGGTAAACGCTGTGCTGAAAAAGTGAAAGAGCAACAGTTTAAGAACTAGCAATTACAAGCTGAATCATTATAACGATGTTATGGATCACAAACTGTAGCAAAGAAATGGTCTTAATTCAAGGGATCTGGGTTCGATACTGCCCAGGCAAACCACATCTGAAAGGAACGAATTTTTAAGTCAAGTGTGTGTGTGTGTGTGTGTGTGATTTGGATTTTTAACATAGCTTTAACAATTTTTCAGTCATATCACTATGATGTCTGCAATGTGGCAGTTTATAGTGATGTCTTCGCACTGTGGCATCATGCCGCAGACATGTAGCATGATGTCCCACCTAGTCACATTATCCTGACACCAGGCCAACCAGTCCTAACACTAACCTCTTAATGCTGAGTGCCTAGCGAGGCAGCTGTTAGTACCATTTTTATAAATCTTTGGTATGACTTGGCCAGGGTTTGAACCCATGACCTCCTGCATCTGAGGCATATGCTATAACCACTAGACCACCAGAGCCGTTTAAGTCAAATGAAAACATGGTTCAGTGAATAATGTTGTAAGTACAATAGTCAGTAATTATGTGCTACTTGTTTAGATTTACCGTACACTTCTTCAGACGCAAAATATTTTGAAAGAAATGGATGATATCAATATATTTATAAACATTTATGTCACTGACATAACAACATAAATGATATGCATTTTCATAGCAATCTCATAAATTCCAAAAGATATGTACAACGGTCTGAAATGAAAACTGAATCAGTGAAATTACCGATAGTCATATACACAATTATTGACTTATTACTAAAATATACAACATATGAATTCTTTATTAAACTTTTATACAATTTTATACAGTGCCTTGGTATTAACGCCACTGGGATACAAAGTATCTAACCAATGAATCCAGTAACTTTCTTTAATCAGTGTGTTCATTGTTGTTGTTGTTACTGTAGGGTTTAATGCCCTTTTTCAGCACACCATAGGCTATACATGGCAGCCAGTATTCATGGTGGAGAAAGAATCTGGGAAAACCCCGGAAAGAACCACCAACCCACGAGAAGCTACCGAGAAGCTTTCTCACATACCCACATTGGCTGATTCCGAGACTCGAACCCACGCAGACAGAGGTGAGATGGCAGTGATCCGTAACGGAGAGTGCTTTAGACCACTTGGCCACTCGGGACCCCCCCCAGTCTGTTCATCTCTCCATGCACAATATCAATTGGCATGAAAGAAAAATCACGTAAACAGTGATTATTTATATTAAATATACTGAAACATTAGAGTAGAACTGAGGATCCAATACAATTTTTGTATGTAAATGACAATTATTCATTCTCTTAGAAACTTGTTGAAGTGTTTGTCCACCATACTGCATGTTACATTTTGTTAACAGGTTATCAAATAAGTTACATCAGTTGGTACAGTGTTTCCCTATAAGGGTACAAACTTTTGGGCCAAAATTCCTCTTGGTGCCAGCAATGTGTCAGTCTCATTATAAAAAAAAAAATCTCTGTGCCAGAAATGGGGGTCTAATAAAAACAACCTTGGTGCCAGAAATGGGGGTAAAGGGAAACACTGGTCTGTATGCAGTCAGTGTCCTAACACAGAGAAAACAATTCTGAAATAGGTACTGTCTTTAACACCTGTACATTGAAAGCACTGATGTCTGTTACATTCAGATGACGAAAAACATATTTTGGTTTTTTTTTGGTTCGGTTCTGATAAAATTTATAAAATTTATTAATTGTAAGAACCGTACATTTATCTACATATGTGTGTGTGTGTGTGTGTGTGTGTGTGTCTTGATATTGACAACTGAGAGTCAAGGAAATCTGCCATCATTCTCCTTCTTCCTCAGCTAAGGGAATTTCTCTACCCAGTCTGACTACAACTGTCTTGTCTTTGACCTCTGACCTCATTTACATTATCAGTTTTCTTAAGTCACATGCCCCTAATGCCACAAGCTTAATTTTTATGACTGAAGCAAAGTTCATTGGACATTATTAATCTATGGCAATTTTACTTGTTCGACAAATGAGAAAACAGACAACAAAGACTTAGATAAAGATAGTGGTAAACATAATGACTTCAATAACAATAACTGCAAATAATATTATGTATAGGAAGCCATATATCTACCAAGAGTTGATGATAATACCCTGCCATGCAATTGGGCTTTGCACTGCCAAGGAATTATGTAACTTATTTTACAACTGTTTCGATATATTCGTGTACTAAATGGGGAATATCAAATGATAATTGTTTGAAATGGTGTAAATTTGCTGTCAAAGCCTAGTATATTTGTATTAGATATTTGAAAAAAGGAAAAGGAACCTTTTCAAAATATATTGTTACCCAGTGTCTGAAGAGTGTCAATACAGGTGCATCCACAGTCCACTGGGTTGAAGGGCATGTGTGTGTGTGTGTGTGTGTCTGTGTGTGTGTAAAAAAAATGCTACTGCATCAAAATCATTGATGCTCTTCAGGTAGGTACATTATACTTTTGAAGTTTTTTTTGTAACAACAATAATTTACCTTGTAAATGTGGCCCAATTTTCCTCTTCCATGTGTATGCAACAAATAACACTAACAGTATCATACTTGACAGGCAGTAAAATCTACAGGTGCTCGTTGCAGCCAACCTAAAATCAGAGGTAACCAATTACACAGTAGAGAAAATTTAACAAACTCTCCAGCAGTGTTCGTGAAAGAGGATTCAAAGGTTAATTGCAGCATTTATGATAAAATCTGAAATTAAAACAAAAAAAATTCACAATTGCTAAAATTGAGGATTCTGCATTGTTTTACAATATTTCCCATTAGGGCTGATGCCCATTTTTAGCCCCCCTCCCCAGAGAAATACCTAAAAAAATATATAAAGCTTCAATTTTACACGTCCCGAAGTTTAATAAACATGCAACAAATAAAATCTTTCTTTGCCAAAGACACTAAGCCAATTTTAAGTTAGATCGTTAGATGCTAGACTTTACGATAAAAAGCTGTGTAATTTCACTCGTAGTCGTACCAAAACAAAATGTGAACAATGACAAACAGGACAGCACTTCGTAATGGATATTCCCACACCAAAAGGCTTTGAATTCGCATAATCAGGGGTTCCAATGGATTCAAGTGGGTCCTGAATCTTTCTTCAATCAAAGTCAGTGGGTTATCACCATCTTGGCTATCAGGAGTATCCATTATTTTACTGTGTATTAAAACATCACTATGAGCTCAAACACCACAAGATTTGTTTTGATAAATTACGTCAGGTACCACGTGACTTTGTGTAATCGGAAAGACTTAGGCTTTTTCTGTCAAGAAATAACTGAATTTTTCGGACAACCTCGGCCATTTCTGCTACATGAAAATAAAATCCCTAAGACTGATCTTGATGTTGCTAATATAATTTATGACATTAGCCGATTGATTTCTCAATTTTAGACACCTCAGAAAGAAAAACAAACAAACAAAAACAGCACAACACTATTGATCAACAAATTAGTACATACACTGCGATCCATTTCCTGATATATAAGGACTAATGAAAAGGTTAGTTAAACATATTTAAGCTAAGAAATACATTGTTAACTTAAGATGGACTAGGCGATATTGTTCAGGGCCTGTTTAGAAGGATAGCCCCAAAAGCAATACCGATTGCAAAGCAACTGGGAATGAAAGCTATTGATGTTGTTCGTGAAAAAGGTATTGGTGCTGTTGGTGATGTTGCTAGTAAAGCATTCTCAGCAATTAAAGATAGACTAGCACGATTAATACGACGAGAACCTCAACCTGTAAAATTACCTAGCACTGAAGTAATGCCTGCAAATATTAGTAAAATAATAAATCAAGCTGCTAATCAAAAAGTGGCAGAGTTGGCTGATGTACCATTATCAGAAAAAGAAAAAAATATAACCGCTAGTCTGATAGCAGGAAGTGGTCTTCGTTTTAGACGATAATAATTATAATAAAGATGTTCAAACGTATATCTGATCCAGCGTTTGACATGGATGCACCAGTACTGAGGGATGAGTCTGTGCGTGATTATCAATATTATTCTTACGACGCACGAGTTCCAAATCAGCCTGGAAGGGTTGAACTGCAAGTTCAGGATACAAGCAGATATTTTCTACCCGCTGAGGCATTTATTGAAGTAGAGGGTGAAATTTTAAAAACAGATAATACTGAATACGCCGCTGATGATAATGTTGGTTTTGTTAATAATGGTATTATGGCGTTATTTGACAGCGCTACGTACATGATTGACGGAAAAAATATTGAATCAATTCAGAAAGACGTTGACGTTGCTACGACAATACTTGGTCTTGCAAGATACAGCGATGATTATTCAAGATCAGCTGGTCCATCAATGATGTTTGTAAAAGATGCTTCTAATTCTCCAGAGTACTAACAATATGAAATAAGACAACCAAGAAATTTTGCTAGAAACGCCGATGCGGATGTACAAAGAATGATTATTAATATAGATGCAGATTTCAACTTAGGATTTAGATCACGTCGAGCAATGTTAAAAGGTAAAAGAAGAATGTTTTCATGTGCAATTCCACTGTCACATATCTTTGGAGTCTGTAGAAATGTCAGAAAGGTTATTTTCGGAGCTAAACATACAGTTGTACTTGTACGAAAAGGCACTGACAATGATGCAATCTGGCGACCTCCCGGTGTTGATGCTGGTAAAGTAGTACTAACAAAACTTTCATTGTCGATGCCAGTGATGGCTCCATCAATATCTGAAGAAGACCGGTTGCTATCTTTTATGAGTCAAGGTGGTAAATCAACGTTGTCATGGTTGACAGTGACCACAGATGCTACCCAGAGTAATATTAATGGTTTATTTACATGGCAAATAGCTTCTCAGCAGGGTGTTTCTGCACCAAGACACATATTTATCGCATTACAAGATGCTGCACGAGTAGACAATCAAAATCATAGTATTATGATATTTGACGATCTTGGTGTTTCCGAGGTTTCCTTAAGAATAAATGGACATCAAGAACCATCCAAAGATATATTACTGAATTTCGATCAAAATCATGTAGCACGTGCATATCATCGTCTTATGTCGTTTATGGGGCGTGATCAGAACATTGATACTGGTTTACAAATATCACAGTTAGATTTTACAACCTTATATCCGATTTATTACTTTTCGCTCGAATATTTAGATTTAACCAGACAATCAGTAGTTGATATACTTTTTCGACCTCGTGTGACTCGAGGAGCTATCGCTGATTATAGAGCAATAGCCGTTATACTCAGCGATAAATCGATGTTACTTGAAGGTGCTGATGGACGAATGAGAGTTGTTGATGCCCCAGTAGAAAATATGTAACACGTAATTAGATCATCTATTATAATTATAATGTCATATAATCACGTTAGTGTTACCCTGACTCCTGGTCAGATTAAAAGGCTACAATCAGCATCAAAAAATAACTGTGGAATAAAAATATCGCTAAAGAAAGAACAGATGAGCGGTTCAAATAAATTATCGTTGACCGAGCGTCAATTCAGAAACTTCAATGAAGCCAAAAAATCAAATAAAGGTATAAAACTTAATCTTTCTGCGGAAGCTATCAAAGACATCGCTAAGACGGGTGGTATATTTCCACTTCTCGCAGCTATACCAGCATTAATAGCCGCTGCAGCCCCAGCTGTTGCAAAAGCAGCTGCATTAGGCGCTGTTGGAACCGCTGCTGGAATGGCATTAAAGAAAGCAACCGGACAGGGAATAAGAAGAACATCCAAAAAGAAGGGAAGAGGTCTAAGATTACCAGGGACCCCATATTCATGGTACGGAAAGGGTCTAAGACTTCCCAGGACAGTTTACTGATATCGCCTATGTCCAATTTTGATTTACTCGATGCTGCTAAAAACTAAAACTAAAAACTTCAGAGGTGTTTTTATGCGCGATCAATTACCAAAACAACCGAACAATATTGAAACTGGTATTATTAATCTCGATAAAAACTCTGGACCAGGCACCCATTGGGTTGGATATGCAATTGATCCACGTGGAATTATTTATTTCGATTCATATGGATTAGCGCCACCTAAGGAATTTCTTCATTATGTCAGCAATAATATTGCTCCAATCTGGTATTCAACGTTACCAACACAAACATTAACTGATCCACCAATATGTGGTCGTGAAGTACTTAATGTACTTGATGCTATATCAAAATCAACAAAACCACCTCATAAAGTAGTGCATGAATATACCACATTGTCACATTTAAACAGACATTGATAAATATAATGGTAGATATTTACGGAAGATCTTCTCGCAAAGTTCAGCAGCAAGGTGATTTATCTAAATACGCAACTCTTGATCAGCTCAGAAATGAAATCGATGATTTATTAAATATTACAAGTGTGGATCAAAATGAAGTCGTTGTTTTTCAGGATAAACAAGGACGATTAAAAACGAGTAACATACAACTGCCAGATGTACTCATATGAATTCCTACCGCAGTTGTTGATAATATCGTTATTTTTTGTGATCAAGGTAAAATACAAGATTCTGGTAAGTCAGTTAACGATTTTATCAAGCGAGCTGGTGATTCATTCACGGGTCACATTATCATGAATCGAAATAAAATTATAGACCTTGGAAATCCAACCGCAGATACAGACGCCGCAACAAAAAAATATGTCGATGATCAAGAATCTAAGTACGTATTAGTCAACGGTGGTATAATGCGTGTATTTCTCAACATGAATAATAATGGTATTAATAATCTTAGAACACCAGAATCAGATTTTGATGCTGCAACGAAGAAATATGTAGACGATAGCAACATTCCTACAACAACTTCGCTAAAAACAATCAATAACGAAATGACTACACTCAACGGTACTTTTACTAGACATGTGGAAACGTTTTTAAATTTTCGTAGAAACATAAACAAAACCATTAAAGATTTTTTTGGGGAACAACCAACCGTTGACATAAAACTAGCCGACGTTAACATGAAACTCAATGATATTGTTAGTGGAATACCTAATATTGTTCAAAAAACTAATCTGATTAAAATTCCACACGGACAAATGGAAAATATCGTGTACACAGTAGCATCAGGATCAACAACATGGACACCGCAAAATAACACTCTCGAACATACCGCAGAAGTAACTGGGTTATACAGGCTATCCCTGTACGGTTCGGAAATTACTGCGGCAACTTCATTATCACCGAATGTATATCATAATCCTCTATTGGTGATGCTAACCAAGAACATCAAAGAAACGTTTACGTTAACATCAACGGAAATACCTCCGAGACGTTACTGGTGGTGCCTAGAATTCATAGCTGAAACTTAATTAAATGACGTTGTTAGTATAATGAATCAAGTGACTGAGTCACTTATCGACGTTCAACGTCACAGATACGCTCAAGTATGTGAGTGTCAAACCAAACTAAAAAATATCATCGACGATTATACAGTAAAAGTAAAAAAATATCGCAGACGTATGGTTGTTATTGATATAATCGTTTACTCAGTTTCCGCTGTTGTTGCTGGATCCGGATTATTATTATCAACGATAACAATGACAGCACCTGCAGTTGTAACAATCGTCGTTTCAACGGCAACAACATGCGCAGGCATTTTCAGTATTATCACTAAGAAGATAGCTACCTGTACAAATGATAAATTGCACGAGTATATAATAAAATTACACACAGCAGCAGCGGCGTATTCTAAATTATCGTCATATATTTCCTTGTATCTCAGCGATGGCAAAATATCTTATGAGGAGTTCGCAACGATAATGAAAGCCTATGATGAAGCATTCAGAATCGCTGACAAAGTCACTCACAATAATCAAGGCGAATTAAATAATAACAATAATAATAATGACTGAGTCTTCAGCAGCGTCAAGAGAATTACTTCAACAGATCGTCACTAATACAACACCGTCAAAAACTACAATGATTTCATTAAGTTCGACCAATCCTGAATTTAGCGTTAACTTTCCAACCACAATTCATGCAAAAGAAATAGCATTACCACAGTTACGGGTTTATTATAGCTGGCCTACTATTAGATCAAAACCATTTGGTGGACTACAGCCAAATAATTCATTAGTATTCGCAAATAAGAATAAACCTGATGGAACTCCTGATTGGCAAGTAGTTAGTATTCCAACTGGCAGTTATCAAATAGAACAGATCAACGATATATTCCAACGCAGAATTAAATCCATTACAGGAAAAGAATCAAAAATAGCAATTACTGCTTACGAACCAACATTATCAGCGGTAATTGAAATAAATTTCCCTGATTATTCTGTAGATATTTATCAAAGTTCGATTAGATCAGTATTAGGATGGCCTGAAGTTGCACCGGTTTATCAAGGACCACCAGAACCACAACGATCTGATTTCGTCATAGATGTTAAAAAATTTATACAACTTCCAGAATATCGAAAAGTAAAAGATGCTTGGCCATGGCAACTATATTCTGATGATAGAGCTTTACATGATATAGGTAGAACAGAATTATATTTCATAAAAACAATTGATGGTAAGAAAGGTAAAATAATAATACTTGATATTGATGAAATAAATTCATATGCTAATACAATTAAATCTGAACATGAACGTGTATTTCGTAATCTACAAAATTTATTTTCAAGCATTAATGTTTCTTAAAACGATGATTTAAAAAATCAAATAATTGAAACAATACAACATTTGAATCAAGTTGCTTCGGACCTAGAGTTTGTGAATAATGCTATTATTACCAGAGAAGGAAGATTTATAAATCCCCATCCATTTAAACATACTACAGGTTATATAGTTAATGAAGACGATCCAGTTCAGCGTCTTCCAAACTATCGTTTATTTACAATAGTATTTCTTAAACATTTCGGAATTACAAGAGAACAACTACCAACATTTATAATTCCGGGATTTAACTCTGAAGAGCTAAAGAAATCAGTTAATGATCTTATTGATGAACACTTTAAAAGAATATGTGATTCATGGAGAAAATTAATTCCGCCACCAACCGTTCTTAAATATAATAACAATCCGTATGGCGCAGGTCGTCATATCTCACCTGGTATTGTTAATATAACATCAACAATCGCGGTCAATCTAGTATGCGATGCAGTTGATAGTAGTTATCAAGTAGATCTTTCAAAGTCTAACCAGGCCCAGCAAGGATATATATTACATACATTCACACCTCAAGCGCCGCCCGGGTGGCTAATTGTATCTGAGCCAATTAACCAAATATACCTGCGTATACATAATCCATTATTGTCAAGAATAAATTTCAAACTCACAGACCAGTCTGGAAACATCATTGATCTGCGTGGAGAGACGTTATACATTAATTTGTACATACGCTCGTAGAGTAAATATTATAATTAAGAGAAAAAAAATAATGATTTATTTATGACAATATATCTGGGTAATAAAAATACTTTTATATTCTCTGACAAATCAAAGATAAAAGCATAAAACTTAGTAAATATTGCAGTTGTCGTACTTATACTAATGGAACCCAACATAAGTAATACATAGTACATGTGCATCTAGGACTGATTGCGCACCAACATTGTTTTTGATAATAATAAGTATTTTTACATGGCGCTGTTTATATTGTTCGTTTAGCGAATAAATTCTTTTGCAATCGGCGCATTATTCAGAAAATATTATAGATCTGAGAAAATTGAAAATTTACTTGTTTTATGTTATTTTTGCTTGTTTTTTAGCTGTTTTTTTAGTCATTTTTGCTTGTTTTTTGCTTGTTTTTTAGTCAAATTTCTAATTTCGCACGGGTCAAACCCCCAGCGTTTCTCTAGTTGATTTTCGTGATTTTTAACATTTACTTACCAAAAACAAGAAATTTTGCTCAGAAAGTCACAAATAATCAGTAAAAATATGAACATAATCAGTAAAAATATGAACATTTTGACCAAATTTTTGTATAAAATCGAAAAATCAAGAAAATCAACTAGAGAAACGCTGGGGGTTTGACCCGTGCGAAATTAGAAATTTGGCTAAAAAAACAAGCAAAAATAACATAAAATTTGGGTAATAAAAATAAAAATTCTCTGACAAATCAAAGATAAAATATTTATTTTATCAATTACAGTCTCTATCTACACATTTATTATAAAAAAATATACATTTTCTCTCAAAACACAGATAAAAATTATTTTTTTCACCGATTTTCTCATGGTAATTGAATATATAATAAAGCGTGATAACTCTGCTCTGTCTCTGTAGAGCAAATTAAACGATTATCTCCCTACTACGTGTTATTTATAATTGGGTTATTTTAGTCTATACAGACGACAAGATATTCCGTTTTATATTAATTATTTAGTGATTTATCTGTTCTCTGTAAGCAATTCGCTGTTAGTGAAGCAGCAATTTGTAACAGAGAGGGAGATATTGATGCATCTTTTGACTCTGATAACCTTAAATTCACGTTGTTTTATACAATGCGCTGAATCTCAAATCGAGGTTATTTTTAGCTCGTGTAACTCATGTATTATTTACGTAACGAACGGTAACTCATGCAGAAGATATAATATTTTATATAATATTTTTATGAATGATGTTTGAAAAATTGAAGTAAATTCCCGTTACAGTTCTACAATAACTGATTTTATTCAGTATCTATTCGTCCATTGTTGAGTTAGCTATATAATAATTTTAAAACGTATATATTTATGAATTGGGAAAGTGGTGCAATGGTATAGTATTGTGTTCTCGTACTCAAGGTCCGTGGTTCGAGACTCGTGACTGCCACTTGGCGGCGTGGGCGATTTTGATGCCATTTTTTAATATAATTGGGGGTGCGCAAGCAACCCTTGAGATTTCATGTACCCCTCACCATGTTGAACAACGTGGTGAGTGCATTTTTGCATTTACCCGGGGTTTGATTTTGGGGGGGGTGTTTACATGAAATCTTAATGCCTAGACAGGCGTTGACTCTGTGTCTATGCGCTTGCGCCCCCCAAAATAAACAGTAGGGTGATGTGAGCTCGTGACCTTGTGACCTCACTAAAGGGTCTCCACATAGGGGCATTCAGAAAGAATGTCCGCTGGACCAAAAAGTCTCATTAAGGTGCCTGTGGACCATAAGACAGGTCTTAACCATGAAGAGTGCCCATACAAAAAAAAAAATATAAAAAAATCAGGCAATAGATGCCATATAAAAAAGGGACTCTTAGGATCTTATTGGTAAAGGCTTTACCAGCAGAAGGGACCTCAGTGGAATGGTAGAGCGAATGTCATCGCTGCTGTTTATTTTTGATATTTTAAATAAAGACCAAAGTTAAAACTTGAATTATTTTTATTTTAAAGAAATATTTATTATATAATGAACTACGAAAACATTAATGATATTATTTCTGCTATTAAAAAATTAAAACATGACGGAATAAAGATATCTGATAATCTTGATCCTCAGAAAATTATGTCTGATTTTGAATCATTACAACAACGAAAATTTGAAAATAAATACACATTACCTTCCAATTACAGATTCGTGAAATCAATTTATCAGTCTATGTTAGAATCTTTGGCAATGGTAAACGACACACAGGTAAAGCTATTTGCACCTCTTGCACGTTCAATCGAAAACATAAGAACTGAATTGTCTCACGAGTACGAAGGAAAAAAGATTATGGACAATCGTATAATGCAATTGAGAAAGATTATGTTATCTGATTCTGTCAAAAGTGACACTGAGAGCAGCGACAGTGAAGGTGGACCCATAACTGTAGTTATGGCTAAACAAAAACCTTGGCAAAATTGACAGTCGAACTATATACAGATAAAATTTATTGTTTTGAAGAGTTATTTGACGTATTCAAATATTATCTGCTGGTTGTATTTTATCGAAAATGCAGATTTGTATGTTTTATTTGCAACAAATTGTACCGATCGTGGATGTATGCCAAAATATCTGGCTGCTGCGTTTATTGATGGGAAAGTTATTTCTTGGCCTGTTTTTGCATTTATGGCTTTAATAGCTCTCTTTCCGAATACTTTACACGCTCCTGCATTTCCACGTCTAGAATTCTGACTCTGTGTTGTAACTTGCAGGTTAGATAAATTATTATTCTGGGGATTCCCATCAAAGTGGTCAACTACAAGTCCGTTTTTAATCAATCCAAAATAACATTCAAAGATGAACCTATGTGAGAAATAATTTTTATTTCTACCAACACTGAATCGAAAATAACCAAATTTATCAAGACTACCGACTGGTTTTTTTTGATCGGCAGTTCCTGATCACGCCATTACGAGACGCTTCATAATTTTTGATGATCGGATGTGCTACAAATTCGTTTTGCTCCATTTATATAATAATATTATTTGTCTAAATCATTATTTTGAAATCTGGCCAGATAATCCATTGCGGTTTTTATAGGGGATTTACCTGACAATGTCAATATATTATTTTTTTTGTCATAATAACGTTTCAGTTCTCTATATTTTTTACCGCCGCATTTTACACATAACTGAGTTTTTCCTCTGACTCCAATACCACACTGAACACATGGTTTTGGTCCTGTACTTCCATTTTTGATGCTCTGCATGTGATTTCCGCAGTATACGTTTACACATGGTTTATCACAATGAGAGATATGTCCAAGTTTAAGCCAAACGCACTTATTCCTTGTTTGAATCATTATATATATATAATAAAATTCAATTTAAATATTTGTCCTAATTATAATAATGGAGGAATTATCCGAAGTTGAACCCTCCTCCGCTAGATTTGATCTTGACAGACTACCAGAATATAAATTTAGTGTTTCGATGCAAGATCTAGCTTTAACGAATAAAAATATAACTAAACGTATCCGTGAAGCCAAAAAGGCATTTCGTGACGATGGTGCTGCTCATGTGTGGTCAACATTCAGGATCGGAAATACTGTTAATATGATGAATGACAAACGAGGAAAAGTAATTATTAACCACCTTGATAATCAAAAATATTTTATTTTAATAAAATTTATTGTAAGTACAGATGACGATATTTGGATTATTCGTGATAAGCGTGATCCAGTCCAGATACAGTCGGGAAATAATATTGTTCTCTAAAATAATAAATCCAAACCTGGAAGACTGACTGGTATTGATAAACAGTATTATGAACGAGGGTACCCTGTGACTGCTGTTGTCTATGCAATATATCCGCTGAATGATAAACCTAACGTTGCGGATCTCAAACCGATGAGAGAGTCGAGAATAAACTGTGTAGCTGAACGAGTTACAGAACATTTTACAAATGCGATACGTGGTAATGGCTTAACAGATTTACGACGTAAAACAATAAATACATGGGCAGAAACAGTTAAAGATACTGGAGCATCTATTAAAGATGTTGCTGAGCTGGGAAAGCTATTGAAATTTCCAATAACAGTGAAGACATTAACAGGAGAGATTTTGTATAAATCAAAATATAAATCAAGAGGAGCTTCCATAGATATCATTGATCATAATGCACATGCATGGAATAATTCTGTAACAATATTTCCACGAGACAGAATGGTTACATTTTATGGTGGTCATATATTTGATTTTATCAGAAATATCAGTAAAAGTGACCCTGTGTCTGTTTGGTTATTTCAAAGTTCAGAACATGATTACGATCAATTTGTACGGCCTAATGACGATATTTATCGTACAGAATCTCTTCATGAAGAAATGAGAAATCTTGCGCTGAAATATACTTTTGACGATGTCAAAGTTAGACAATTACTGAATAATTGTTTTACCGTACCATCGGTTGCTGCCCATTTCGCTCAGGAGAAAAATTCATGGAAATCGACACGATCGGAATTTCTTGAAGATGTCCAGAAAAGTTGTATAGAATATGGACACGGTGGATTATGGAATACTAAATACGACTATAGTGACGTTATCTCAGTTGATATGGTAGCATGTTATCCTGGGAGTTTTCTTGGATAAGGAGAATGTTCTAAATACTTTAAGAGATTTGGACATCCATCACATGAGATGACCAGAGTTCCGATAAATGGACCCTTACCAGATTTTGACTTAACCGGATTTGCCTATATAGAATCGTTCGAGTTCACAGAAGATCTCCATCCTATTACTTATGCTTGGTTTGGAAGACATTTTTCAGAAAAATGTTGGGTTCCAATAGTACTATTACGATATATGCTTGATGCTGGAATTTTAATATCGTTGAGAGTAAATGAAGCAATTATATCGTATAGTCCACAGAAGCAAGTTTGGTTACCAGAACCGGATAGATTTAATGTCGATGATGCCAGGAAAGAATTTCCTGATCTTGACGAAGATGACATCATTAAAATACGTAAATGCAGGGACGAACATGATGAAAAACTTGCAAAAGATCTTGGTAGAAAGATAATCGGTAAGTTTACTCAAGGTAGTTCATACGATTATAAACGACACTAGCAGCAGGCAGGGTGAACCCTACAACTTTTTTGCTCGAGTCCGTTAACAAAAAATAAAGGTTCCTACAGGGGCTGAAAAAATAATGTCAGTAACGCTAAACCGAACCTCCTAACTTTTATTATTACCAAAACGGATAATGTTAGTTCATTTTTGTTATTTTATTTTTGATTTTTTGTTTTTTATGTTATAAGGCGTTTAGTTTGCTAGGCGGGTCACTTAATTTTTGTCATTCACCCTGCCTGCTGCTGTAAATTAAACAGCCAGTATAAATATTATTAATAATGGTCGTTATTGGAGAACCTCATTCAGCTAGATTAGGAAGAGAGCGACTAGAAGCAATTAGAAAATATTTACCTGTTCGTGATGCTGTCAAGCAACAATTACAACAACGACAAGAATCTCATGTTGAATTTGAAGAGGATACAAAACAATTATTTAAACCTATTACAGAGACAACTAAACCTCTTCTTCCTGTTTTAGAGAAAACCGCTGAGGCAACTGGAAAAATAGCAGAGAGAACAAAACAGACAAAAAGACTTTTACGTGGACTTCCAGCTGATATATCTGCTGCTCAACCAATACAACCAATACCTGTAGTTGCTGAAGCATCAGCCCCTAAACAAAAAATTCTTTTAACGAGCAATGCTGAGCTACTTGATAAATTTACTGAGAAATTCACTGAGACAATTAATATCATTAAAAACTTTGACGATTTAGCTAATTTTGCTGCTAAGAGTTTTGTTCAAAGAAATAAATTCTTAAAACCTGATCATCAAAATATCATTAAATCCCGTGAACAATGGCAAAGAGTACTATACCGCATACGTGCTGGCGTTGAGCAAATTAAATTAGATGATGAAATATACAGAGATTATAATAGGAATTTTAATTATTTAGTTAAATCAATTAAGGAAGAAGCAAGACAAGAAAGAGAAGAATCAAGACGAGAAAAAGAAGAATCAAGAATAGCAAAAGAGAAAGAAGCAGCAGAAAGACCAAAACGAAAATATACAAAAATAACACAAGCTCCTCCTCCTTCTGAAACATTGGAATCACCACCACCATTATCATTACCATTACCACAGAAAGAAACAAAATCAAAATATTGGTCGCCAGCCTCACAAAAAATTCTGGAAGAACAACAATCATCACCACAAAAACAAGAATCTATTAATGAAATAATTAAAACTGCTGAATTTTGGAAAAAAAGGCGAGAAGAAGAAGAACAAAGTGGTATAAGTGCAATGCAAAGTATGTCCACTACATATTCACCTATTATTGGTATTCTTTTGAATCTGAGAACTAGATTAGCGGATTTAGGATTATCAGAATCTGAAATTGATAATATTATTCCAGAATCCTATACAAAATTTGAAATTAAGGGAAAAGGTTTCTCTACCGGAGGTGATTTTACTCTATGTCCTAATAACGTTATCTCTGACGTTGAACGCCTCGAAATCCTCATCGGAGGAAAACGAGCCGGAAATAATTCCAGAGAAATCATTAATGAAGCAACCGATATTTGCAGACGATTATTTACTGGCGGTATCATGGACGTTGATGTTTATCAGTCTCTTATTAATGAAATTGCCGATGACTACTACAGTGACTAAGTACGTAATTAAATACAATTACTATAATAAAATGATCGTACATAGTACTCACCGTGGACCAACCATGGTCAGGGCAATAAACTCACGATTACCAGTATACAAAACAACCTACGGAGATGGACTAGGTGATGTTGTTCAGGGTCTATTTAGAAGGATAGCCCCAAAAGCAATACCGATCGCAAAGCAACTGGGAATGAAAGCTATTGATGTTGTTCGTGAAAAAGGTATTGGTGCTATGGGTAATCTCTCTGGTAAAGCATTTTCTGCGATTAAAGATAGGCTAGCACGATTAATACGACGAAAACCTCAACCACCAATAAAATTACCTAGTACTGAAGTAATGCCTGCAAATGTCAGTAAAATAATAAATCAAGTTGCTAATCAAAAACTAGCAGAGTTGGCTGATGTACCAATGTCAGAAAAAGAAAAAAATATAACCGCTAGTCTGATAGCAGGAAGTGGTTTTCGTTTTAGACGATAATAATTATAATAAAGATGTTCAAGCGCATATCTGATCCAGCATTTGACATGGACGCACCAGTACTTAAAGATGAGTCTATACGTGATTATCAATATTATTCTTATGATGCTCGAATTCCAGATCAGCGTGGACGAATTGAACTGCAAGTTCAGGATACAAGTAGGTATTTCTTACCCGCTGAGGCTTTTATTGAGGTTGAAGGTGAAATTTTAAATATCGCTAATCCTGCAGCACCAGTAGCATATGGAGACAATGTTAGTGTCGGTTTTGTTAATAATGGTATTATGGCGTTATTTGATAGCGCTACGTACATGATTGATGGTAAAAATATTGAATCAATTCAGAAGAACGTTGATGTTGCTACAACAATATTAGGTCTAGCACGATACAGCGACGATTATTCAAGATCGGCTGGCCCGTCAATGATGTTTGTAAAAGATACTTCTAATTCTCCAGAGTATCAACAATATGAAATAAGACGACCAAGAAATTTTGCTGGAAACGCCGATGCGGATGTACAAAGTATGATTATTAATGTAGATCCAGATTTTAACTTAGGATTTAGATCACGTCGAGCAATGTTGCGTGGTGGAAGAAGAGCATTTTCATGTGCCATTCCACTGTCACATATTTTTGGATTTTGTAGAAATGTCAGAAAAGTCATTTTCGGAGCTAAGCATACAGTTGTACTTGTACGAAAAGCAACCGACGATGATGCAATCTGGCGACCTGCTGGTACTGATCCTGGTAGAATAATTCTGACAAAACTTTCATTGTGGATGCCGGTGATGACTCCAACAATACCTGAAGAAGAACGTCTACTTGCTTTTATGAATCAAGGTGGCAAATCAGCGTTGTCATGGTTAACAATGACCACAGATGCTTTTCAGAGTGCAATTAATGGTTTATTTACATGGCAAATATCCTCTCAACAGGGAATATCCGCACCACGACATATATTTATTGCATTTCAAGATGTTGCACGAGTAAACAGTCAAAATCTTAGTATTATGATATTTGACAATCCTGGTGTTTCTGAAGTTTCTTTAAGGATAAATGGACATCAAGAACCATCCGAGGATATATTACTGAATTTCGATCAAAATCATGTAGCACGTGCATATCATCGTCTAATGACGTTCATGGGTCGTGATCAAAATATTGATACTGGTTTACAAATATCACAATTGGATTTTACAACTTTATATCCGATTTATTACTTTTCGCTCGAACATTTAGATTTAACCAGACAGTCAGTAGTCGATATACATTTTCGAGCTCGTGTGACTCGAGGAGCTATTGCCAATTACAGAGCAATTGCTGTTATACTCAGCGATAAATCGATGTTACTTGAAGGTGCTGGTGGACGAATGAGAGTCGTTGATGCTCCAGTAGAAAACATGTAATTAAATCGTTTATGAATATTATAATGTCGTATAATAACGTTAGTGTTAGTCTGACTCCTGGTCAGATTAAAAGGATACAATCAGCATCAAAAAATAACTGTGGATTAAAAATATTGCTAAAGAAAGATCAGATGAGCGGTTCAAATAAATTATCTCTTACAGAACGTCAGCTCGGGCATTTCGATGAAGCAAAAAATCAAATAAAGGTATAAAACTTAATCTTTCTGCGGGTGCCATTAAAGATATAATTAAGACGGGTGGTATATTTCCACTTCTTGCAGCAATACCAGCATTAATAGCCGCTGCAGCCCCAGCTGTTGCAAAAGCAGCTGCATTAGGCGCTGTTGGAACTGCTGCTGGAATGGCATTAAAGAAAGCAACAGGAAAGGGAATTTAAAAAAAGGGAAGGGGTCTAAGATTACCAGGGACTCCACATTCATGGTACGGAAAAGGCCTAAGATTACCGGGAACAGTTTACTAATATCTCCTATGTCCAATTTTGATTTACTAGATGCTGCTAAAAATTAAAAATAAAATAATTTAGAGGAGTTTTTATGCGCGATCAATTACCAAAACAACCAAACAATATTGAAACCGGTATTATTAATCTCGATGAAAATTCTAGTCCAGGCACGCATTGGGTCGCTTATGCAATTGATCCACGTGGAATTATTTATTTTGATTCATATGGACTAGCTCCACCAAAAGAATTCTTAAAGTATATTAGCGGCTATCAAAGTACTCCAATATGGTATTCAACATTACCTACACAAACATTAACTGATCCACCAATATGTGGTCGAGAAGTACTTAACGTACTTGATGCTATATCAAAATCAACAAAACCACCCCACAAAGTTGTACATGAATATACTACGACGTCATATTTAAACAGACATTAGTAAATATAATGGTGGATATTTATGGAAGATCTTCTCGTGGTAAAGGTCATCAGCAAGCTGATTTATCTAAATCCGCAACTCTCGATCAGCTCAGAAATGAGATTGATGATTTATTAAACATAACCAGTGTGGATCAAAATGAAGTAGTCGTTTTTCAGGATAAAGAAGGACGATTAAAAACTAGTAATATACAACTACCAGATGTACTTATACGAGTTCCTAATGCGGTTGTTAATAATATAGTTACTTTTACTGATCAGGGTAAAATACAAGATTCCGGTACGTCAGTCAACGATTATATTAAGAAAGCTGGTGATTCATTTACAGGTTCAATTATCATGAATCAAAATAAAATTACAGGTCTTGGAAACCCAACCGAAGTTGCGGACGCTGCAACAAAGAAATATGTCGACGATCAAGAATCTAAATACGTATTGGTCAGCGGCGGTATAATGCGTGCATTTCTTAATATGAATAATAATGGTATTAATAATCTTAGAACACCAGAATATGATTTTGATGCTGCGACGAAAAAGTATGTTGATGATAAGGAAATTCCTATTTCAACTTCGTTAAAAACAATCGGTGATGAAATGACAACACTTAGTGCTACTTTTTATAAACACGTAGATATATTCTCAAATTTTCGTAAAAACATAAACAAAACCATTAGAGATTTTTTTGGTGATTCACCAACCGTTGACATAAAACTCTCCGACGTTAACATGAAACTCAATGATATTTTCAGTGGAATACCTAATATTGTTCAAAAAACTAATCTGATTAAAATTCCACACGGACAAATTAAAAATATCGTATATACAGTAAAATCAGAATCATCAACATGGACACCACAAAATAACATAATCGAATATACCGCAGAAGTAACTGGGTTATACAGGTTATCTATGTACGGTTCGGAAATTACTGCGGCAACTTCATTATCACCAAATGTATATCATAATCCTCTATTGGTGATGCTAACCAAGAATATAAAAGAAACCTTTACGCTGATATCAACGGAAATGCCTCCGAGACGTTACTGGTGGTGCCTAGAATTCGTAACTGAAACTTAATTAAATGATGTTGTTAGTATAATGGATCAAACTCAGTCTCGCATCGACGTTCAACGTTACAGATGCAATCAGGTATGTGAGCGTCTGACTAAACTAAATAATTTTATCGACTATTATAACACGAAAATAAAAAATACAAAAGACGTATAGTTGTTATTGATGTAGTTGTTTACTCGGTTTCTGCTGTTATTGCTGGAATAGGATTATTATTATCAATGTTGACGATGACAGCACCTACTGTTATAACCATTATTGTTTCAGCATCAACAACTATTGCTGGAGTTCTCGGTATTATAGCCAAAAAGATAGATACCTGTACAAATGCTAAATTGCACGATTATATGATTAAATTACATACAGTGGCAGAGGCATGCTCTAAACTATCTTTGTACGTTTCTTCGTGTGTTAGTGATGGTGAAATATCCGATACTGAATTTGCGATGATGATGAAAACCTATGATGACGCTTTTAAGGTGATCGCTAATGATTTTAATGAATTAAATAATAATGATAATAATAATGACAGACAGGGAGTTACTTCAGCAGATCGTCACTAATACAACTCCGTCAAAAACTACTATGATATCGTTAAGTTCGACCAATCCTGAGTTTAGTGTCAATTTTCCAACATCAATTCCTGCAAAAGAAATAGCATTAGCGCAATTGCGAGTTTATTATAGCTGGCCCAATATTAGATCAAAACCATTCGGTGGACTACAACCAAATAATTCATTAGTATTCGCTAATAAGAATACACCTGATGGAACTCCTGATTGGCAGGTAGTTGCTATTCCAACGGGCAGTTATCAAATAGAACAGATTAATGATGAGTTCCAACGCAGAATTAAATCTATTACAGGAAAAGAATCAAAAATAGCAATTACTGTCTACGAACCGACATTATCAGCGGTTATTGAAATAAATTCCCATGATTATTCCGTAGATATTTATCAAAGTTCGATTATATCAGTATTAGGATGGCCTGAAGTTGCACCGGTTTATCAAGGACCACCAGAACCACAACGATCTGATTTCGTCGTAGATGTTGAAAAATTTATAAAACCTCCAGAATATCGAACAGAAAAAAATGCTTATCCATGGCGACGATATTTTGGTGATGGAGTTATACATTATATAGATAAAACAGAAACCCATTTTACAAAAATAGTTGATGGTAAAAAAGGTAAAATAATAGTACTTGATGTTGATGAAATAAATTCATATGCTAATACAATTAAATTTGAACACGGACGTGTACTTAATTATCTAAGAAAGTTATTTTCCAGCATTAGCAGTTTCTACAAGGATGACTTAAAAAATCAAATAATTGAAACAATACAGCGTTTGAATCAAGTTGCTTCAGACCTAGATTTCATGAATGATGTTATTGTTAACAGAGAAAAAAGATTAGTGAACATATCAGCAGCAGATAAACGCTATAGAATGTCATATATAGTTAATGAAGACGGTCCACTTCAGAGTGTTAGACTAAATATTCTGTTCACAACAGTATTTCTAAAACATTTCGGAATTACGCGAGAACAATTATCAACATTTATAATTCCTGGATGTAACTCTAAGGAGCTAAAGATGTCAGTTAATGATCTTATTGATGAACACTTTAAAAGAATATGTGATTCATGGAAAAAATTAATACCTACACCAACTATTCTTAAATATAATAATGATCCACATGGTGGAGGTCGCCATATCTCACCTGGTATTGTTAATATAACATCTACGATCGCGGTCAATCTAGTATGTGACGTAATTGATGACAGTTATCAAGTAGATCTTTCAAAGTCTAACCAGGCCCAACAGGGGTATATACTATATACATTCAGTCCTAAAGATCCGCCCGGGTGGTTAATTGTATCTGAGCCAATTAATCCAGTTTACCTACGTGTACATAATCCATTATTATCAAGAATAAATTTCAAACTTACTGACCAGGCAGGAAACATTTTGGATCTAAGACAAGAGTCTCTTAATATTAATTTATATATACGCTCGTAGAACGTCTGATTAAATAATCAGGGGCTGATGAGTAAATACATGAATAATAATCAATTTCTATGATTAAAGCAATTGTATATAAAATTAAGCGAGATAACTCGGCTATCTCTCTCTGCTGAGTAAATTGAACGATTATTTCCCTTACTACTACGTTCGATTTACAGACAACAAATACTTCTTTTTTTTCGTTAATTATTTAGTGACTTATTTCTTTTTCTGTAGGTGATTAGCCCTTAGTAAAGCATCAATTTGTAACAGAGAGGGATATTGATGCATCTTTTAACTCTGATAACCTTAAATTCACGTCAGTTTATACGAGTGCGTAAAGTTATTTTTAGCTATAACACATATATTTGACCTTAACGAACGATAACTCTTACAGAAAATGTAATGTGCGATTATTTTATACAGTATATTTTATAAATCATGTTTGTAAATTAAGTAAATATACGCTACAGTTGTACAATAATTGTGATTTTATTCAGTATATTGGTCGTACGTAATTTGTCTGCTTATTCAGTGTTGGGTTAACTACATAATAATTTTGAAACGTCTATATGTATGAATCGGAAAATGGCTCAGTGGTATAGTGTTTGGACTATGATACTGACGACCATGGTTCGATTCCTGTGGCTGACGAGTGTCGACAGTATTCGGAACGATGCTATTTTATAAGGTTGGGGGGCTCAGCCCCAACGAATTCAATACCCCTCATCACGTTAAACAACGTGGTGAGTGCGTTTTGCATTTACCCCGGGGTTTGATTTGGTGGGGGGTTATTGAATTCGCAATACAGAGCTCCCTAAAATAATTAGTAGCATGCCTGAGCTATCTACCTCATTTGAAAGACCCCCACAAGGAAACATTCAGAAAGAATGCTAGCCAAATAGAAACAGAACATGGAGTGCCAATAAGAAAGACATCATCATGCAAAAAAGGACTCCATGAAAGACACAAAGGCTATCAGGGCGGGTAACCGCTTAGGATGCTACTGATTATTTTTGATATTTTTAGGTCAAACTTGAATGTCAAAAGTTAAAAACTTGAATGTCAATTATTTTTTATTTTAAAGAAATAATTATTATATAATGAACCAATAATGATATTATTTCTGCTATTAAAAAATTAAAACATAACGGAATAAATCTATCTGATAATCTCGATCCTGAAAAAATATTATGTGATTATGAAATATTAAAACAAAGAAAAATTGACAATAAGTACACATTACCATCCAATTATAAATTCGTAAAATTAATCTATCAGTCTATGTTAGAATCATTGGCAATGGTAAATGACAAACAGGTAAAGCTATTTGCGCCTCTTGCACTTTCGATCGAAAATATCAGATCCGAACTGTCTCGTGAATACGAGAAAAAGAAAATTGTGGATAATCGTGTAATGCAATTAAGAAAGATTATGTTATTTGATTCTGTCAAAAATGAGAGTGACACTGAGAGCAGCGACGGTGAAGGTACTCATGGCAAAATATAGAGTCGAACTATATACAATTTATTTATTAGGAAGACAGAGTTAGATATATTCAAATATTATCTTCTGATCGTATTTTATTGAATATGCAGATTTGTATGTTTTATCTGCAACACATTGCACCGATTGTGGATGTATGCTAAAATGTTTTTCAGCCGCATATATTGATGGATAAGTAATTTCTTGGTCTGTTTCTGTATTTATGGATTTAATAGATCTTCTTGCAAACTTTTTCCACCTTCCTGTATTTCCACGTGCAGAATTCTGACTAGGTGTAATAGCTTGCAGGTTAGATAACCGATTATTTTTGGGATTTCCATCAATGTGATCAACTACAAGTCCATTTTCAACTACTCCAAAATGACATTCGTAGATAAATCTACTTGATAAATAATGGTTTTTCCCAGCACGAAATTTAAGATAACCTTTATTATTAAGACTACCGACTGGTTTTTTCAATCTGCAGTGTCTGATCACACCATCTCGGGATGCTTCATAATTTTTTATTATGGGATGAGCCACAAATTCGTTTTGCTCCATTTATATATGATATTATTTGTCTAAATCATTGTTTTAAAATCTGGCCAGATAATCTTCTACGGTTTTTATAGGAGATTTACCTGACAATGTCAAAGCATTATTTTTTTTGTCATAATATCGTTTTAGTTCTCTGTATTTTTTTCCGCCACATTTTAGACACAATTGAGTTTTTCCTCTGACTCCAACACCACATTGCACACACGGTATTGGTCCTGTACTTCCATTTTTGATATTTTGCATATGGTAGTAGCAGTATTTGTTCACGCACGATTTATTACAAAGAGAATTATATCCAATTCTGAGCCAAGCACATTTGTTTTTTGTTTCAATCATTATATATATACTAAAATTTTAATTTAAACATTTGTCTTAATTATATGGAGGAATTATCCGTTATTGAACCTTCCCCTGCTAGATTCGATCTTGACAGACTACCAGAATATAAACTTAGTACTTCGATGCAGGATCTGGCATTAACGGATGAGGATGTAACCGAACGTATTCGTGAAGCAAAAAAGGAATTTCGTAATAGTGGCGCTGCTCATGTATGGTCAACATTCAGAGTTGGAAATGTTACTAATATGATGAATGACAAACGAGGAAAAGTAATTATTAATCACCTTGATGATCAAAAATATTTTATTTTAATAAAATTTATTGTAAATACAGAAGAAAATATTTGGATTATTCGTGATAAGCGCGATCCAGTACGTATACAGTCAGGAAATAATGTTGTTCTCTTAAATAATAAATCTAAGCCCGGAATACTGACTGGTATTGATAAACCATATTATGAACGGGAGTACCCTGTGACTGCAGTTGTATATGCAATATATCCGCTTAATAATAAACCTGACGTCGGGGATCTAAAGCCTATGAAACTGTCAGAATCAAGAATAAACTGTGTAGGTGAACGAGTTACAGAACATTTTACAAACGCGACACGTGGTAATGGTTTAACAGATTTACGACGTAAAAAAATAAATACTTGGGCAGAATCAGTTAAAGATACCGGAGCATCTATTAAAGATGTCGCTGAACTAGAAAAGAAATTAAGATTTCCAATAACAGTAAAGACGCTGACGGGAGAGATTTTATATAAACCAAAATACACAAAAATGGAGCTCCAATAGATATTATTGATCATAATTCGCATGCGTGGACCTCAGCAGTAATAATATTTCCACGAGATAGAGTGGTTAAATTTTATGATGGACATATATTTGATTTTATCAAAAATATCAGTAAAAGTGACCCTGTATCGGTTTGGTTATTTCAAAGTTCAGAATATGATTATTACGATCAATTTGTACGGCCTAATGGTGATATTTACCGTACAGAATCTCTTAATGTAGAAATGGAACATCTTGCGCTGAAATATACTTCAGACGATGTCAAAGTTAGACTATTATTAAATAATTGTTTTACAGTTCCATCTGTAGCGGTTCATTTCGCTCAGGAGAAAAATTTATGGAAACCAACACGATCGGAATTTCTTGAAGACATTCATAAAAGCTGTGTAGAATATGGACATGGAGGATTATGGAATACTAAATATAAGTGTAATGACGTTATATCTGTTGATATGGTAGCGTGTTATCCTGGAAGTTTTCTTGGATACGGAGAATGTTCTGAATACTTTAAGAGATTCGGACATCCATCACACGAGATGACCAGGGTTGCGATAAACGGACCATTACCAGAGTTTGATCTAACAGGATTTGCTCATGTAGAATCATTCGAGTTTGCAGAAAATATCCATACGATTACTTATGCTTGGTTTGGAAGACATTTTTCAGAAAAATGTTGGGTTCGAATAGTACTATTGCGATATATGCTTGATGTTGGAATTTTAACATTATTGAAGGTGAGCGAGGCGATTATATCGTATAGTCCACAGAAACAAGTTTGGTTACCAGAACCAAATAGATTTAATATTAATGATGCCAGGAAAGAATTTCCTGATCTTAATGAAGATGACATTATTAAAATTACTAATAATATACGTAAATGCAGAGACGAGCATGATAAAAAACTTGCAAAAGATCTTGGTAGAAAGATAATTGGTAAATTTACTCAAGGAGGAGCATATGATCATAAAAGACACTGTACAAGATTGACTATGGACGATGCTGAACTCGATTTTATAATTGCTGATACAACAGAAAAAATACATTTATAAATCGGAGTAATGCTTATTTGTCAGACGGAACCAAACTAGGTACAATTGTAAGTTATCTTGATGGTGACTCACCACAATTTACTCATTTAAGATCATCTATGTTGGCATATGTTTCTATAAATCTACTGTCTATGATAAATAGATTTTCTCGTGATGCTGTCAGAGTCGCCACGGATTCGTTTTATATAAATAAAAAATATACGGATTTATAAAAACCGCTACTTGGTAATGGTGAATGGGGGTCATGGAGAATAAAACAAGAAAATATACTTAGTTATTCTGAATCTGCCGACGTTGAAATTAAGGAAATGTATTACAAAAATAATATTCAAATATCAAAATCATCAGCACCATCTGTATATGATCCTATATCTAGACATAAAACTGTTTATCTTAATGGATGCGGTGGTTCAGGTAAAACAACTCGTGTGATTAAATTATTCATGAATAATAATTCGGATATAATTGTTTTGACACTGACACATAAACTCGCCAGAGAAATAAAAGAACGAGGAGTAAAATCGTGTACTTATCATAGTTTCTTTAGATGGTGTGGAGACACATGGACTCCCGAACGAATGGGTGAAAAATATATACCTAAATATATTATATGGGACGAGATATGCACGGTGTCGTTAGAAATATTAAAAACATTTCTTGAATGGTTATTGACGAAGAATACTGCTATAATAATGTGCGGTGATCATGGTCAACCACCACCTTTTATTGGACAGTCTCCACATGAAAGGCTGAAGAATAACGTAGATTATTACGAGGAAATAAATGACGACCATAGAGCTATTGATGAACCGCTGAAGGAGTTTAAAAGATTAATCAGACTTCAGCCAGACAGAGTACAATGTGAAATAATGCGAGGAGTAATTCCAGAGACTTCTATGAGTGATTTTCTAAATTTATGGAATCACGCTGATTTAATAGTTGCAAGTAGAAAGATAGTTCGTGATGAACTACAGAATAAATTATTTATGTTACATAAAGAAAAGTTTTCAGATCTACCTGTACCTTTGTGTTATCGCCCAGCAGATACTTGACGACAGAATATTGATGTTGAAATTCCTGGTGGTGGAATACAGAATCTTGTCTTGAATGATATTATTTTAGTCGATATTAATAATGTTGAGAATGCGCTGAATATGAATAAATCACCGTGGACGTTAGGATATGCTATAACTATTCACTCATCACAGGGGTTAACTATTTCCGATACAAATATCTGGATTATAGATGATCGGATTGAATGGTCGAATTTAGTCTATCTCGCAGTTTCTAGGGTCAGAAGAATATCTCAACTACATAGGGTTATTATGAATTTTACAGAAAATAATGATCAAACTGTTAATAATGACGTAATAAGAAAAAAACTATCTGGTTATAAGCAGTGCGATAAAAAAATAAGCGTGACTTTGATATTGATGTTGACTTTATTATAAAACTAAAAGCACAACAGAATAATAACTGT
>JAECUM010063925.1:0-30989 GCA_016617855.1 Megalonaias nervosa | reverse complement strand
GGATCTAAGACGTTAAAAATTAAATTAGTGAGCAGAAACAGTTAAAGACACCGGAGCGTCTATCAGCGACGTTGCTGAAGTGGGAAAGAAATTAAAATTTCCAATAACAGTGAAAACACTAACCGGAGAGATTTTTTGTAAGTCGAAATATGAATCAAGAGGATCTTCGCTAGAAATTATTGATCATAACGCACACGCATGGATATCGGCCGTAACAATATTTCCACGAGATAGAACAGTTAAATTTTATAATGATTATATATTTGGTTTTATCAGAAATATCAGCAAGAGTGACACTGTATCCGTGTGGTTATTTCAGAGTTCAGAATCCGTAAACTATGATCAGTTTGTACGACCTAGCGGAGACATTTATCGTGCAGAATCTCCACGAGGAAATGAAAAATCTTTCTTTGAAATATACCCCTGACGATGTCAGGGTTGAACAAATACTGAGTAATTGTTTTACCGTTCCCTCAGTTACTGCTTACTTTGCTCAGGACAAAAATTCATTGTCACCGACAAGATCGGAATATCTTGTTGATGTCCAACGTAGTTGTGTGGAATACGGACATGGCGGATTGTGGAATATTAAATACGATTATAGCGAAGTTATCTCGATTGATATGTAGCATGTTATTCTGGAAGTTTTCTTGGATACGGAGAGTGTTCTGAATACTTTAAGGGATTTGGACATCCAACACACGAAATGACCAGAGTTGCGATAAATGGACCCCTGCCAGATTTTGATTTGATCGGATTCGCCTGTATAGAATCGTTTTCATTTACTGAAAAGCTTCATCCGATTAGTTATGCTTGGCTTGGCCGTCATTTCTCAGAAAAATATTGGGCTCCTATAGTACTATTACGATATATGCTTGATCATAAAATTTTAATATCGTTGGTTGTAAGCGAGGCGATAATATCGTATCATTCACAAAAACAAATCTGTTACCAAAACCCAATGAAATAATTACCGATAATCCCGACAAAATTAAATATGAAAATAAACTTGCAAAGGAGCTCGGCAGAATAATAATCGGTACGTTTACTCAGGGTGGTTCATGCGATCATAAGCGAACGTGTACAAGATTAATTATGGACGATGCCGAACTCGATTTTGTAATTGCTGATACAACAGAGAAAGGCACGTATATAAGTCGAAGTAATCCTTGTTTTTCAGACGGAACTAAATTAGGTACAATTGTGAGCTCTATTGATGGTGAGTCACCGCAGTTTAAGAACGTCGATGTTAGCATATGTTTCGATAAATTTATTATCGATGATAAACAAATTTCCTGATACCGCAGTTAGGGTTGCCACAGATTCATTTTATATAAATAAAAAATATACGGATTTGTTAAAATAATTACTTGGTGCTGATGCATCGTGGGGCGAATGGAGAATAAAACGAGAAAATATACTCGGTTATTCTGAATCTGCCAACGTTGAAATTAAGGGGACATATTACAAGAAAAATAATCTCGTATCAAAATCATCATCGACAGCTACGCTGTTGCCATCGGTATATGATCCTGTGGCCAGACATAAAACCGTTTATCTTAATGGGTGTGGTGGTTCTGGTAAAACAACGCGTGCGATTGAATTATTCAGCAGTTGTTCAGATGTGGTTGTCTTGACACCCACACATAGACTCGCCAGAGAAATGAACGAACGAGGAGTCAAATCTCAAACTTATCATAGTTTCTTTAGATGGTACGGAGACGCATGAACTCCTGAACAAATGGGTGGAAAATATATTCCTAAGATTGTTATCTGGGATAAAATTTGTACGGTATCGTTAGAAGTATTAAAATGTTTCTTGATTCGTTGTTGACGAAAAATACTGCTGTGATAAAATGTGTGGTGATCATGGTCAACCGTCACCTTTTGTTGGAAGTCTCCACATGAATGGTTAAAAACGTTCGTAAATTATTATGAAAAGACAAGAAATGATCATAGAGCTATTGATGAACCGCTGAAAGAATTTAAAAAGCTAATCAGACTGCAGCCAGATAAAATTCAATGTGAAATAATGCGTGAAGTAATTATAGAAACTCCTATGAATAATTTTTGGAATTTGTGGAGACCTGCTGATTTGATAGTTGCAAGTAGAAAGATAGTTCGTGGTACACTTCTGCAACAATTATTTATTTTACACAAGGAAATATTTTCGGATTTACCTGTACCATTGTTTTATCGCCCAATGGATAAGCGACGACAGAATATCGATGTTGAAATTCCTGGAATTAATGAGAAACAAAATCTTGTACTAAATGATATTGTTTTAGCTCCTGTCAGTGCTGTTGTGAGCGCGTTAACGATGGATAAAACTCCGTGGACGTTAGGATACGCTATAACGATTCACTCGTCCCAGGGATTAACTATTTCTGATACATATATCTGGATTGTCGATGATCGGATCGAATGGTCAAATTTAGTTTGTCTCGCAGTATCTCGAGTTAGAAGAATATCTCAGCTGCGGAGGGTTATCATAGACAATAGCGATGGTGATGATGTAATCCTTGACATCGTCAAGGACGAAGTTGTCAAGAAAAAATTATCTGGTTATAAGCAATGTGACAAAAAAAAATAAAATAAACGCGACTTTTAATTTATTATGACACTGAAATAACGACATAATAATCATTGTGCGAGCTGTAACTGTAATATGTTATGGCAGTATTCGAATAATAATCCAAGACAGTTTACCGTGGATAGAATTAATAGTAGTCTTGGTCACACACGCGAAAATGTGATGCTGACCTGTCTTGAATGTAATCGACACGGAAGAGCCAGTTGGCAAATGTGAACGCGGTGGTAATTGTGTGTCTTCAGGAATTACTTGTAATTGTTCACGGACAAATCCACGCTGAGGAGTAGTTGAATCTAATCTGTAAATTTGTGGGTATACCCGTAGATCTTACCACTCTGAAAATTTTATGTGTGGTCACTCTCGAAATAGGATCAGTTGCTCTTTTTTTACCACCTTCAAGTTTACCAGGCTCATACGAATATCTTACAGTCACATTCCCTAGTACTGGTTGTTTTGATGAGTCATGTCGTTGTATTGGTATATGTTTTTTGTGATCGCGCTGATGGGTTTCATAGAAGTTGCACGAGTAATTTCATTATTTAATGCAGCTATCGCGCTTGGTAACCTTGAAACCCATTCACGAGATCTCTTGTCTTTCTGAACTATTTCCTTTGCATATTGATATACAAATTTAACAAACTAGACTATGGTTGCTTTGTTTATGGTTCAGCTAGGAAGTTCTATTTGAAGATGCTTGACCCAATCACACGATTGTAGATGTAGATCACACGATTGTAGATTGTGATGTAGATCACACGAAACCAAGTTCTTAAAGCGTTTCCAATCCAAGCGATTATTCACTTTTTGCCAGTATATGTTCCAAAAACTTAAAATAGCCACTTAAGCACAAGATCATCAAAAACAAGGTATCTTTTTCTATGGGTTAATGATGGGTAACACTTTCATTTCTGGAGACGTTGCAGGGTGTCGCTGGTTGGATGATTGATTATATTTTTACGGCGCACCAGCACTGTTAGGCTATTTAGCGCCATACAAAAGTTTATATCTTTGATCGTTTAAAAATGGTAAAAGGTTTTGTATCGACCAGCGATACGAAATCAAACAGTTGAAAGTAAAACGAAAAGATGGTAACGGTAATAAATAAATAAAGCATCCCAATTAACGGGGAATGTAAATGGTGTATCTTAATGGAGACAGATGAAAGGTAATTAAAATTACGGGACGGTATATACATCACGTAAAACTGCTCAAGGTGATACCATAAAAGCTATAGCTTGTAAAAAAAGTGTTTACTTCCTTCAGGAAGTCTATAATACAATCCAAGCTGACTGTATCAAAGAACCCCCAAATATCATGCACATTGTAATACTGATTGCGCGTAGGTTGGAGGTCGAAACACTCCAACATAAAGTCCTTAACGGTGAATGGTTCATTGCAAGAAATGCACTCTGGTGGGTCTTCTTCTTTCAGTATGTGCGAGTGGGTTATATATGTATGACCAATTCGAATTCTTGCAATGACTACCTCCTCTCTACGGATGTTCTGTAGAAAGGAGTCCATTCTCCTAGGGTTGGCTTGATGGCATGAAGTTTGTTATTCACTGCATCATTCCATGATGCCTGCCATTTCTGACGTAAAGATTCTTTAGGTTTAAAATCAGTATACGGTATTTTTAAATAGGATGGTTCAAGGGATAGGGCCATTTTAGCAGCGCGGTCTGCTTTGTCATTACCTTTAATGCCGAGGTGGCTGGGAAACCAACAGTATACTATATTGTGGGAGGTACTCAGCTCAGTATTTTTGAGGACAATATTGGCTAATAATGGGTTCTCCAGTTTTCTATGATGTAGTGAATGAAGTACTGATAGTGAGTCGGAGAAGATGATGCTGTCTAAAATACGTTTGTTTTCAATTTAAGACAGAGCAAGGTCTATTGCTCTGATTTCGGCTGAAAAAATTGACGTACCATTTAGCAAGCGAACTTTTGTTATGTGTTTTCCACTAAAGAAGGCGGCAGCAGCCTTTTCCTCATCTTTTGATCCATCAGTATAAATTCTTGTGCAGTTTTCAAATCGGGCGAGGAGTTCGTGATCAGAGTTGTGGAAGATGGAAGGGTTTGTCTCCGATTTTTTCCATCGTGTAACGTAAAAAGTACTTTTGGTTGTTAAAGTAGCCAGGGAGGTGCTTCGGAGATGGACGTTTTCTGAATTTTTGAAAGATCAATTTTGGTACTGTCCAGACAGGAATGTGTGGCGTTTGGTTTATTTTCGTATAAGGTTTTGTATTTGGGTTGAAAAACAGCCGAGAAAGCAGGGTTCAGAGGATTTGATCTTAATTTGAGAGCATTCTGTGCGGAAAGCATTTCTCTACGTTGTGATAAAGGTGGTTCGTTCGCTTCAACGAGTAGGCTTTCACACGGGGATGTCTTAAATGCTCCCAGAGCGAGTCTTATTCCCTGATGATGCGTTGGGTCAAGCATCTTCAAATAGGACTTCCTAGCTGAAACATAAACAATGCAACCATAGTCTAGTTTCGAGCGAATAAACGTTCTACATTAACTGCGTATGACATTTCTATCAGCACCCCATTCAGTGAGCGCTACTGCTTTAAGTAAATCTAGAGATTTCAAGCATTTAGCTTTCAAATTCTTCAGGTGTGGAATAAAAGTCAGTTTTCTGTAGAAGAAAATACCTAAAAACTTTGTTTCCTCAACTACTGGAATAGATGTTCCGTCCAGCGTGAGTTTAGGTTCATCATGATGTCTTCGTAACTGACAGAAATGCATACATACAGTTTTTGATTTCGAGAATTTGAAACCGTTAGTATTGGCCCAATTTTGAATCTTGTTGATATTTTACTGTAGTTGTCTTTCAATTGTATGCATGTGTTTTCATGGGTAATATATTAGAAAGTCATCAACATATAAGGAGCAATCCACACCAGGAGCCAGACACTTGGTGATGCTATTGATTTTAATGTTGAAAAGTGTCACAGAAAAAATACTGGCCCGGGGCACACCCATCTCTTGGTCGTGCATATCAGAGAGGGTGGAGCCCACTCGTACCTTGAATTCTCTGTCTGAGAGAAAGTATGATATGAAAGAGTGCAGACGGCCTTTCAGACCCCTATGATGCAGGTCATTTAGTATCCCGTACTTCCATGTCGTGTCATAGGCCTTTTCCAAGTCGAAGAAAACCGCTACTAAATGTTCCTTGTTGATTAAAGTGTCGCGAATAAATGTTTCTAATCTAACCAGATGATCATTGGTACCACGACCATAACGAAAGCCACTTTAGAAAGGAGATATTAAATTGTTGGTTTCCAAATACCATACAAGCCGAGAATTGATCATTCGTTCCATTGTTTTGCATACGCAGCTAGTCAGTGATATGGGTCTATAGTTGGTAGGATCTGCGCTATTTTTGCATGGTTTGGGAATTGGTATTACTGTTGTTTCTTTCCAAAAGTTTGGTACATTACCAGTAATCCATAAATCATTGAAGATTTCCAGTAGAACAGTTAATGATGGCTCTGGAAGGCGTTTCAAAAACTGGTAATGTATATCGTCAGGCCCAGCAGATGTATCAGGGGCCTCATTGAAAGATTGCATACGCTCCGACAATAAAAACGGTTGATTATAACTTTCCGAGTTATTCGATGCGAATTTCAACCAAGTCTTATCTTTTTGAGCTTTTAATCTTCGGAAAGCTTCTAAATAATTAGATGATAAGGAATTTTTAGAAAAAACATCAGCAAGTATATTAGCTATTTCATGTTTGGTATTGAAATTGTTGTTATTTAGTTTCAGATGTCGGAAAGAATTGTGTTTTCCCTTTCCATTTATTTTGCGGATCGTGTCGCAAACTTTCTTTGTAGAGGATCGAGAATTTAAAGTTGAAACATACTTTTTCCATGATGCTCTTTTACATTCTTTAATCGTGCGGCGAGTTTTGGCCCGAAAAATACGGTACTGAGTTAAATTTTCGGGCGTTGGATGATTATTAAATTTTTTCAGTGCTTCTCGGCGTTGTCTAATGGCTTCTTAACATTCGTTGGTGAACCACGGTTTTGGGGTTCTTTTACAGTTCGGTGAGGACTTAGGAATGGATTCCTCTGCAATCTCAGTTAAGACGGAAGAAAACTCTCGAATAGGGTCATTGTCGTTTTGGAAGGTATTTCTGTTAAGACTAGCTGTACAAAGTGTTTCAAATTTGGCCCAGTCGGCCTTCTTTAAATTCCACTGTGGAACTGCGTCATCAATTGTAACTTTACTGTTCTTAAGAGAAATTGGAAAGTGATCACTGCTGTGAAGGTCAACAGCGTCCTTCCAATTATAATATAAAAGTAGTGAAGGAGAACAAATTGATAAGTCGATAAACGTGCATGTACCCGTTCCTGGGTGTAAGTACGTTGGAGATTTGGTGTTAAATAGACACAAATCGTGTCTAGTAATGAAATCTTCAACCTTTTTGCCCCTGTCGCTTATGTAGTTTGATCCCCATAAAATGTTATGGGCATTAAAATCACCGAGTAAAGCAAATGGCGCAGGAAGTTGTTGAACAAGAGAGTCTAATTCATTTGGTAGTAGATTGGTGTTTGGTGGTATGTAAATAGAACAAAAGGTAATCACTCGATGTAGTGACACTTACAGCAATGGCTTGCAAATTTGTGTTTAAAGGGATGACGCTATCAGGGGCTCTATTGTTCACAGCAATATAAACTGCTCCTGATGTCCTGTCAACATTCTGAAAGGAGGTGTTAAACAGTGAGTAGTTTTTAAGTGTGATGTTATCCGTATCTTTTAAAAAAGTTTCCCGAAGGCATAGTATTGCAGGATCATATTCGTTTAAAAGCAGAAGAATATCATTGTAATTGGATTTAAGTCCTCGACAATTCCATTGTATGATGGTGTTCTTCATTATAAGTTTAAAGTAGAGATTGTGGAGCTAGCTTAGATATTTCTCGGAGACAATCTGTGTGGTTATTTCTCTGGAGGAAGTACGGGGATGATTTTTTTGTTAGGTCTGAAGCCACCTTGATAACATGGAGCAGTTTCTTCTGCATCCATGCTCTTAATGTCTCCAAACATGTTATAGAGTTTGAGGGGTGATCTGACCCCTTGTGCTGCCTATTTCCTTGAGGTCTGTTTTTATTCTTTGGTGATTTCGGTGGTTAGGTATTATTAATGTTGTTTGAGTAGATGCCGTGTTTTTCTGTGCTTCGTAATGGGGTGTGCTTGATGCTGAAGCGGGTGGATCTGTCTGTGTTTGATCGTCCTTCGTTGCTTTGGGATTGCTTTTCACTACAGTGGAGAAGGATGGGCCAGGAAGGGATCCTTTTGCCTGTTCAAGTTTTCTGGCCTCTGAATAGGGACTGTTAGCTGTGTTTTTTACCCTCTGTATTTCCTTCTCCTGTATCCAGGTATCACAATCCATGGAATTGGCGTGGTGCTCCTTTCCACAGTTGACACAATGCGGAGTTGCTCTACACTCAGATTCCTGATGAGAATGGTCTCCGCATCGGCCACATATTTGGCTTTTTGAGCAGCGGTCTTCATGATGGCCATATTTCTAACACTTATAGCATCAAAGTGGGTTTGGAATGTACACATCAACCTTCACTTGTAAAAAGCCAACTTTGACCACTCTGGGTACTGTTGATTTGTTGAAGGTGAGTATAATGGTGTTGGTGTCCTGCAGATTGTTGTTACGTTTAATACGTATTCTACGAACTGCAGTTACACCTTCGTTTTTCATCTCTTCAATGATATCCGTGTCGCTGACTCCAGCCAAGTCACGATAGCGAATGACGCCTTTGGACGTATTGAGTGTTGTGTGGGCGAACTAGGCCACTGGAGTAGCGAAGAATGTTTTCATTTTCTTGATGTTTTCTGTTTGACCTTGTCGCTGAGACTCGACAAGAATGCAGCCCGATTTCAACATTTTAACACTTTTTGGTGTAGCAATCAATCCCGTAATTGCCTTTTCAATAACAAACGGAAAGAATACAGTAAGCGGTTTTGAGGCATCTTTATCCTGTATAACCATGAAGCATGGAAATGAATCCACACAACATGGTTCGTCATCTGAGTCAGATCCAGTTTTGGTGCGTTTTAGTTGATTTTTTTGTGGAATTTTCCATGTTGGTGTGTTTAAAATTCAGCACCCGTACTCCCCGCCCACCAAGGAGCCCAACAAGGGGACACTTTTCAAGTGCCAGGGATACACAGATATTATACTCAGTAGGCAAAATCACCTCCTGATTCATCCCCTAAGATAATCTCAGGCAGTAAAATTACCTCCCGATTGACCCGTTGAGCCACCGCCATCTAGGAAGTCTTCTAAGACATGGGAAAGGGAAAGTTAAAGGGATAGAATGTAGGGACAACGGTGGTATCAAGAGAAATACAAGAAGAGAGGTAAAGAAAGAGTGCGAGTAAGTAAAGACCTCCTAGATCTCGGCGTGACCAGCCGATTTGTCGAGACCGAGCCCATCCCAACCACCCGTCTAGTAGAAGTAGAGGCCAAAGTAGTGTATTGCATCCGAAAGCCTCTGCTCAACTACCAGGATCCTTTCCTCCTCCGACACGGGTAGCAACCCACGGCAAACTGGTTGCCTCTACTTAGTCGCCTCTTACAACACGTAGCGAGGCAAGTCGGGCCAATTCTACAACCCCGGACCCGCAGGGGGATTGGATGGTGTCATTTTCAAGGCGGTCCTGACAGATAAGAGTTTGGGGATTATTTTCTACGTTCTACGTCTTTCTTAATGAATGAAGCATCTTGTGTTGTCATTGAAAAGAAATCGAGTTCGAGTTGCCTGCATCCTCCCATCCTCGGTCATTCGATAAGATATTGTTATCCCTTTTGTTTAACTCTGGTGTGTATTATCAGGACAGAGTTCAACCGTACTTGTTTTACTGACTTCTAAGCTTTAATTTCTTTAAAAATATTTATTTAATGTAGAATTCGGTACGTTATTAAGCATTGTTTCATTTTCCTCATTTGGATTTTAGACTTTAAGAAAGAATTATTTTGACGAACTTGCATGTTAAAGATTTTTGAAAGACACAACAGCAGTAATAGGAGACGATATACAGACAATGGGAATTACATGGATGATACACGGACAAGATTTATACGGACAAAAAAGGTTGGGACTATATACGGACAAGGGAAAGTTAAACAGGTTGGGTTTGTATATGGACAATAGGAATGGAACAGGTGGGGTGACGTTACTGGACATTGTCAACAATGTTGCAAGTGGCTGACTTCAATCGGGACAAACAGTGACAGCCGGGGGGTGGAGGGGAGAGCTATAACGCTTGGCGGGGCGGGACATATAACTTGATATAATGCTTGGCGGGGCGGGTAAGTCCAGCTAGTTAAGCGGTGAAACTATACGAATAGATTGGAAGATTCCATAGTCAGGCTGAGTGATCCGCCAAACTAGGAATAAAATATATCACTAGATAGACATAGACAAACTCATAAAGACACGCATATGGCAAGAGAGCAAATCTTTTCGAGGCAATGGAGTGGCCCTGAAAGGGCCTTTGAGTTTTTCTTCTTCTTTGTCTTCTAATTTCTTCGTTTCCTCCACCAACTTATTTTCTGTCCTTCATTCTTCTTTTTCTTCTCTTTCTCCCTCTCCTCCTCCTCTTTTTTCCTCTTCTAATTCTCCTCTTCTTTTTCTATTTTTTTTTGTTCCAGGCTCTCATTCTCTGTTTATCCTCTTCCTCCCCCTTTTCTTGTTTCATCAGCTCTCCCAGTCTTTCATTGGTCTTCAAATTGTTTATTTCCATTTTGGGTCTGTGTGGGCTATACGCGCCATCCTCCATTCTAATAAAAACATTCCTCCATCATGCCCAGATCGTCTACTGCCTCTTGCAACGTCTTCATTGTATCCATTGTGTTAGAAGCCATTTTTAATTAGTGTTGAATAGCGCAAATGACTTCACGATTGAATTAACGTCGCTTTCGCCCATCAGGGCATTCGCGACGGTTTAATACCTGCACGGCATTCTGTTTAATTGTTCGTGGGGGAAAGGAATCAGAGCCACATCCCCCACGCATATCTGCACTCAGAGGGTGCTGTTTAATTCTAGCTGGCAGGTCATGGGGCTAAAACGTCCCATACTTCCTATAAGTTTGGCCATCCTGAGTGGGAAAAGACCTAACACACACGCATGTTTAAAGTCTGTATCCACTGAACTGAGTAAATGAATGGGAATAGACCCAACACACACTCATGCAAAACGTTTTTATTTACCGAATTTCAGTAGTGATTGGATTTATACGTTCATTGCGCGCTGATAAATTGTGATGTCCGTCCAAGGCAAGGGAGGATGTAGGGCAGGTTGGCGCTGATTCACAGGAAGGTGCTCAGACTCCAGGATAATGGCCTAAACGTTGTCGTCTTGTACAACTTTGAAAGAAAAGTCGGTGCTGTTTTGTTTTAGTTAGAATAGACGGTTATGCCTTTTATGACAGCTATGTTCTAGATCTAGGTTTGTCACCTTGTGTGGCTGGCCCTGAGAGTCCTGGGCGTTTGACCACCTTATACGTTTTTACATTTTGGGTCCTTCATGTTCCTTACTGCTAGATTTTAGTTTGCCGCTTTGTGCTGCTGGGCCTGATGGTCTTTGTTGTTTTGACCACATTATAGGAAATAATTTTGGGTCTTATTTTTCTATTATTGTATATTTATATTGCCACCTTGTGCGGCGTGGCCTGATGGTCTTGGGTGTTTGACCACCTTATAAATTATTATTTGGGTCTTGTACTGATGTTTTCATTCATGCCTATTGGTGTATTATAGCTGTCACCTCGAGTCATAATATGATGTTAGAATGGAGATTGTTAGTATATTAGCATTTCCAAGGACTAATTGATTACATGGAAAACGAGGTAAAGGAAGAAATAATAATTAGTTTTTCTTAATAAAATTAAATTAATTTTTTTAAACGTAAATAAAAAGGAATAAAATAAATTATTATTGTGTGGTCTTATGTCTAACTTGTGGTTTTTGATTTGGATGTCAAAGCCATGAACGTTTCTGACACAATCGGGCACTACGTATCTTTACGGGGCATTAAAACCACCCTAGCCCCCAGGACTTGCCATTTGCCTAGCAGCGCACGAATCTTATATTGCCACCGCTATGGACACAGGAGCCGAGTGCGTTATCCATCCCAGTTTGGTCTCGCGGTAGACACGTTTTGCTACAGGTTTTTGGTTTGACGGTAATTTGTTTTCTTGCTAGATTTAAAGTAAGCTTAATTGACATGGGGAGGGGACAGTTGTCGCTATCACGACGGAGATGGGGTCTGCCGTATGACAGACATTATCATCCCGACTTGGACGACTTCCGGCTTTTCCCATAACCCCCGATACTACTTCCCCTGTCCCCTTTTGATGGTATTTCAAGATTTTAAGCATGGGTGTCTAGTTTTGGGTTTATGTAGTGTAGTTTATTTTTAATTTGTTATAGTTTCATTTTGGTTATTTTATTGTTTTCTTATATTTTGTTAGTGAGTCCTCACACTTTTATATAGTTAATGATGTTCTGATACGTAGTGTTAATGTTGGGGTCTTTGTTTCTTAGGAATTCTGGGTATGTCTTTGGGGATCCAATTTGTTTTTTTTTTTCACTTTGGAATTTTATTCTTTTCTTTCAGGTACTTGTAGCAGATGTGGGATAAGTGATGCAAGTCTTCTGGACATTGACAGTGGAAGCAGTTGACGGTGTATGGTTTGGGCCCTATGTGCTTTCGAAAGCTGCTAGCTAATTTTGTTTTTCCAGAGCTAATTCTATTAATAATGTTTTGTGCAGTGCTATTTACTTTTGGTGGTTTAATGGTTCTGTTTATATCCTTCTGTATGGCAAAAAGTTTCCGTCCTTGCGTACCCTGATTCCAATGTTCCTGCCATTTGTTATTAATATAAGTTTTAATAATGCAGTGGATTTCATTGACACTATAATTTAGGGGTGCAGGATTTGGGACTTTTAATATTTGTTTTGCTACTTGATCAGCTAATTCATTTCCTAGGATTCCTATGTGGGATGGTATCCACATGAATTCAACTTTCTGTTCATTGTCGTTTAGTTCCTTAATAAGTATGCTTTTTTTTCTGAGAAAATTGTCTCATGATTCAGAGTTGTTTGTTTGAATGGATGAAATGACGCTAAGCGAGTCACTTATTATTACTGATTTGTTTATATTGTTACTTTTAATCCATTTTAGAGCTTTCAAAATGGCCCAGAATTCTGCTGTAAAAATTGAAGTGATTAGGCAGTCTGGATCCCATTGAGTGTTGAACTCTGGGATTACCACTGCTGCTGCTGACCTGGGTGGCTCTAAAGTTTTAGAACCATAAGTGTAAATATTTACAAAACTGGAGTATATGGCAAGAATTTCAATTGATATAGTGGTTTTTAGCTTTAGTTCTTGTTCGAGTCTGTTACGAAGTTCCGTTCGTTTTGTGTTAATCATTGGCTTAGAACTTATCCAGGGGGCTTGGTCAGGGTACTCCGTTGGTTCGGCCGGATAGTTATTGGTAGTTCTCTCATTAGCTGATGTACTAGTTTCCCTCCTGGGATATTAGGATCTAATTTGCTGCTGAATGTTTTGTCGCATTTGTGTACAGATATTCTGGTAGGATGCGTATTTGGGTGGATTGTTATTCGTGCAGCATATCTTAAGATTAGCTCCTGTCGTCTTAGTTGCAAGGGCAGCTCCCCAGTGATAACATGGAGCTCATCTAATGATGTGGATGGAAGGATGCCTGTGCAGATAATCAAAGCTTTTCTTTGGGCCATATCAAGTTTTTTAAGATCTTGTTTAGCTGAGTTGTATACCCGACATCCATAATCCAATTTCGATATAATTAGTGCCCTATAGTTAATAATGTTTCCTGGTTGGATCTCCAGGTAGTACTTTAAGGATTTGCAATAAGTTTAAGTCCTTGTTACAGTTATTTATCAGGTTGTTAACATGTTGCCCCCAATTTAGATGTTCATCATAATACGTGCCTAGGAATCGTACTATCTTAGCAAAGTTTATGGTTCTATTTTGGATGTAAAGTTTGGAGTATATTAAAATGTTAAGTTTTGGTGTAAAAATTCAAACTATTGTTTTTTCGTGGGATATTTTAAACCCCCATTTATCAGCCCACCTCCCCATATTATCTAGGCTTTGCTGGATTTCGTCAATTACTTGGTGACCAGCGGAGTTACCTGCTCTCCAAATTCCGCTGTCATCTGCAAATTGTGATATATCTATTTTGTTTGATCCCACTACGGGTCCAGGTTGTAGAATTGGCCCGACGTGTCCTCACTACGTGTCGTAAGAGGCGACTAAGTAGAGGCAACCTGTTTGCCGTGGGTTCCGTCCTGTGTCGGTGGAGGAAAGGATCCTGGTAGTTGAGCTGAGGCTTTCCAATGCAATACACTACTTTGGCCTCTACTTCCTCTAGACGGGTGGTCGGGAGGGCCCGGTCTCGACAAATCGGCTGGTCACGCCGACCCTAGGAGGTCTTTATATACTCGCTCACTTCCTTTCTCTTTCGCCTTGTATCTCTCTTGATACCACCGTTGCCCCTACAGTCTATCCCTTTAGCTTCTCCTTTCCCAAGTCCTAGAAGGCGGTGGCTTAACGGGTCAATCGGGAGGCAATTTTACCGACTGAGTATAAGATCTGTGTATCCCTGGCACTTGAAAAGCGTTCCCTTGTTTGGGCTCCATGGTGGGCAGGGAGCACGGATGCTGAATTTTAAACACACCAACATGGAAAATGTAAAAACAAAAATCAAAACAAACGAACGAAAATACTATCTGACTCGGATGACGAACTATGCAGTGTGGAGTCATTTCCACGCTTCATGATTATACAGTCTAAAGATGCATCAAAACCGCTTGCCGCACTCTCTCCATTTGTGATTGAAAAGACAATTTTACCGGATCGATCGGCACACTAAAATGTGTTAAAAAGTTGAAATCGGGCGGCCTTCTTGTTGCGTGTGAGCGAAGAGGTCAAACAGGAAATATCCGGAAAATGAAAACTTTCCTCGATATTCCAGAGACCTCATTCGCCCACACAATACTCTGTCGAGACTTGGCTGGAGTTAGCAACACGGATATCATTGAATGGATGAAAAACGAAGGTGTCACTGCAGTCCGTAGAATACGTATTAAACGTAACAACAATCTGCAGGACACCAACACCACTGTACTCACCTTCAACAAATCAACAGTACCCAGAGTGGTCAAAGTTGACTTTTTGCAAGTGAAGGTTGATGTATACATACCTAACCCATTTCGATTCTATAAGTGTCAGAAATATGGCCATCATGAAGACCGCTGCTCAAAAAGCCAAATATGTGGCCGATGCGGAGACCATTCTCATCAGGAATCTGAGTGTAAAGCAACTCCGCATTGTGTCAACTGTGGAAAGGAGCACCACGCCAATTCCAAGGATTGTGATACCTGGATGCAGGAGAAGGAAACACAAAGGGTAAAGTACACATCTAACATTCCCTATCCAGAGGCCAGAAAACTTGTACAGGCCAAAACGTCCCTTCCTGGCCATTCCTTCTCCAATGTAGTGAAAAACAATCCCAAAGCAACGAAGGACGATCAAACACAAACAGATCCATCCGATTTACCATCAAGATTTAACACACCGTTACCAAGTTCACAACAGCACGAGATCTACTCAAACAATTTTCAGCAATACCCCACCACCGAAATCACCAAGGAATAAAAAAAAATCTCAAGGAAATAGGCAGCACAAGGGGTCAGATCACCCCATCAAACTCCATAATAGGTCTGGAGACTTTGAGAGCATGGATGCAGAAGAAACTGCTCCATGTTCTCAAGGTGGCTCTAGACCTACCACCAAAAAAATCACCTGCTACTTCCTCCAGAGAAATAACCACGGAAATTGTCTCCGCGAAAGGTCTATCCTAGCTCCACAATCTCCACTTCAAACTTATAATAAAGAACCCCATCATACAATAAACTCAATTAGAATGATATTCTTCTGGGTTTTAAACGAATACGATCCTGCAGCACTATGCCTTCAGGAAACATTTTTCAAAGACACTGATAACATCACACGCAAAAATTACTCCCTGTTTAACATCTACTATCGGAATGTTCATAGGGCTTGAGAAGAAGTTTCTGTTGTTGTGAACAATAGAGCGCCTCATAGCGACATCCCTTTAAACACAAATTTGCAAGCTGTTGCTGTAAGTGTCACTATACATCGAGTGATTACCTTTTGTTCTATCTACATACCACCAAACACGAATCTACTACCAAATGAATTAGACACTATTGTCCAACAACTTCCCGCGCCATTTGTTTTACTCGAAGATTTTTTAATGCACATAACATTTTATGGAGATCAAATCACATAAATGACAGAGGCCACAAAGTAGAAGACTTCATTTCTAGACATGATTTGTGTCTACATAACATCAAACCTCAGACGTACTTAACACACACCAACAGGTACGTACATGTGTATCGATTTGACAATTTGTTCTACTTCGCTATTTTCGAATTATAATTGGAAGGTCGCTGATGACCTTTACAGCAGTGACCACTTTCCAATCTCCCTTAAGAACACCAACGTTACAACTGATGACGCAGTTCCACAATGGAATTTAAAGAAGGCTTACTGGGACAAGTTTGAAACACTTTGTCCAGCTAGGCTTAACAGGGATACCGTTCTAAAAATTCCTCATTGTCTAATCATTCAGAAGCTTTCCGAAGATTAAAAGCTCAACAACAACAACAACAAAAAGACACGGTTGAAATTCACATCGAATAACTCAGAAAGCTATAATCAACCGTTTTCAGTATTGGAGCTTATGGGATCTTTGAATAAGACCCATGATATATCCGCAGGGCCTGACGATATACATTACCAGGTTTTGAAACACCTACCAGAATCATCATTAACAGTTTTTCTGGAAATCTTCAATGATTTATGGATTACTGGTAATGTACCAAAATTTTGAAAAGAAGCAACAGTAATACCAGTTCCCAAACCAGGTAAAAATAGTGCAGATTATACCAACTATCAACCCATTGCACTGACGAGCTGCTTGTGCAAAACAATGGTACGAATGATCAATTCTCGTCTTGTATGGTACTTGGAAGCCAACAATTTAATTAATATCTCCTTTCCAAAGTGGCTTTCGTTATGGTCGTAGCACCAATGATCATCTGGTTAGACTGCAAACATTTATTCGCGATGCTTTTATTAAGAAGGAACACTTTTAGTAGCGGTTTTCTTTGATTTAGAAAAGACCTATGACACGACATGATAGTACCGGATATTAAATGACCTGCATGATCTGGGTCTAAAAGGATGTCTGCACTCTTTCATATCTAACTTTCTCTGAGATAGAGAAGTCAAGGTACGAGTGGGCTCCACTCTCTCTGACATGCACTAACAAGAGATGTTTGTGCCCCAGGGCAGTATTTTATCTTAACACTTTTCAACAGTACGATCAGTAGCATCACCAAGTGTCTGGCTCCTGGTGTGGATTGCTCCTTATATGTTGATGACTTTCTAATATGTTATCGATCCAAGCACATGCATACAATTGAAAGCAACTACAGCAAAATATCAACAAGATTCAAAAGTGGGCCAATACTAACGGTTTCAAATTCTTGAAATCACAAACAGTATTATGCATTTCTGTCAGTTACGAAGACATGATGATGAACCTAAACTCACGCTGGACGGAACACCTATTGGTGAGGAAACAGAAAACTTTGACAGAAAACTGACTTGTATTCCACACCTAAAGAATTTGAAAGCTAAATGCTTGAAATCTCTAGATCTACTTAAAGTAGTAGCGCACACTGAATGGGGTGCTGATAGAAATGTCATACTCAGTTTATATAGAACGTTTGTTCGCTTCCAACTAGATTATGGTTGCGTTGTTTATGGTTCAGCTAGGAAGTCCTATTTGAAGATGCTTGACCCAATTCATCATCAAGGAATAAGACTCGCTCTGGGAGCATTTAAGACATACCCGTGTGAAAGCCTACTCGTTGAAGCGAACGAACCACCTTTATCACAACGTAGAGAAATGCTTTCCGCACAGTGTGCTCTCAAATTAAGATCAAACCCTCTGAACCCTGCTTTCTCGGCTGTTTTTCAACCCAAATACAAAACCGTATACGAAAATAAGCCAAATGCCATACCTTCCTTTGGCATTAGAATATCATCCTGCTTCGACAATATCAAAATTGATCTTTCAAAAATTCAGAAAGCGGCCATCTCCGAAACACCTCCCTAGCTACTCAAACAACCAAAAGTACTTTTTACGTTACACGATGGAAAAAAATCGGAGACAAACCCTTCCATCTTCCACAACTCTTATCATGAACTCCTCACCCAATTTGAAAACTACACAAGAATTTATACTGATGGATCAAAAGATGAGGAAAAGGCTGCTGCCGCCTTCTTCAGTGGAAAACACATAACAAAAGTTCGCTTGCTAAATGGTACGTCAATTTTTTCAGCCGAAATCAGAGCAATAGACCTTGCTCTGTCTTATATTGAAAACAAACGTATTTCAGACAGCATCATCTTCTCCGACTCACTATCAGTACTTCATTCACTACATCATAGAAAACTGGAGAATCCATTATTAGCCAATATTGTCCTCAAAAATATTGAGGTGTGTACCTCCCACAATATAGTATACTGTTGGTTTCCCAGCCACCTCGGCATTAAAGGTAATGACAAAGCAGACCGCGCTGCTAAAATGGCCCTATCACTAGATCCATCTGATTTTAAAATACCGTACACTGATTTTAAACGTAGTATCAAAGAATGTTTACGTCAGAAATGGCAGGCATCATGGAATGATGCCGTGAATAACAAACTTCATGTCATAAAGCCAACCCTAGGAGAATGGACTCCTTCTTACAAAGCCGTCCGTAGGGAGGAGGTAGTCATTGCAAGAATTCGAATTGGTCATACTTATATAACCCACTCCCACATACTAAAAGGAGAAGACCCACCAGAGTGCATTTCTCGCAATGAACCATTCACTGTTAAGCACTTTATGTTGGAGTGTTTCGACTCCAACCTACTCGCAATCAGTATTACAATGTGCATGATATTAAGGAGCTCTTTGATACAGTCTGCGTGACTTGTATTATTGAATTCCTGAAGGAAGTAAACATTTATTACAAGCTATAGCTTTTATGGTATCACCTTGAGCAGTTTTACGTGATGTATATACCGTCCCGTAATTTTAATTACCTTTCATCTGTCTCCATTAAGATACACCATTTACATTCCCCGTTAATTGGGATGCTTTATTTATTTATTACCGTTACCATCTTTTCGTTTTACTTTCAACTGTTTGGTTTCATATCGCTGGTCAATACGAAACCTTTTACCACTTTTAAACGATCAAAGATATAAACTTTTGTATGGCGCTAAATAGCATAATAGTGCTGGTGCGCCGTAAAAATACAACCAACCAATCTGGGTTTTGGTGACAATCTGATGCAATCAGGATTAGTAAAGAGAATATATAAAGTGACCAGTCATGCTTGTTTTAGGCGCCGAATATGTTTCCTTTGTGATTGCAAGCTGCATGGGAACATACCAGGAAAATCCGGTGACGGATATCTGGTTGGTGGTAAGCAGTCGGTAGGGAAAGGATGTCGTGTTCTTTAATGTGGTCAAGAGGATTGATATTAATGGTATTAGGATATGAGTTTTCATATTTCACACAATTAGACAACTACCGGTATACATACATACGGCATAGGAGGCAACGTAGGTGTTGTTGGAGAAAGATTGAGCCGACTTCCGGTATCACGGTGACGTCACCCGATAGAGCTGGAATTCCTCTCACTAAAAGTGATAAATCCTGCTCGAATCATATATTCTGGTTTGAAATACTGTAATTGTTATCTGTGGCAAATGTTCATACACTTTTAACTCGCTAAAGAGGTGTATAGGGCTCGCTAATACTCCAAGAAGACCATGAAAACCCACCCACCCACCGTAAGTAGCAACCTTTGCACAGCTCAGCACATGCGCATTCCTCAAAATTTTCTATAACAGTTCTGCTGAACGAGACATGAGCAAATAATATACTGGTATCAATGATTACATGCAATTTCCATACTGATTACTTTCCCAGTATTTACATCCACTGTAGTATAAATCCCACACTTGAAAGAATGACCAGGTGATTTAATACGACCATCACCAGCTACAACAAAGCCTGCAAATTTCACTTCCACAAAGTAAAGCAGAAACTAGTAATGTATTGAAATTACAAAGTCACGAAAACACTTTCTAAGAGAGCAGTGGAAGTGTCGTATCAGAAACATATGGCCCCTGCTATGAACTTATGCACGATGCTTAGTTAATAAGTAAACCTTCATTATATCAAAACTGTGTGAAATATGAATAAGCATAAATATCAAGCAGTACTTCAGAATTTTGCTATTAAAAGCTCCGAAGCGGACGGAGTAAGCGCACAAAGTCAAAGACATGCTATCTCATAATGTCTTCGTATAAGGTCAACGACAGCGTGGTGGGACGGTGGTCTTAAAATACAAATTGCCGAAAGGTGATAAAACCACTCCAAAATTGGCAGACATTGTAATAATGCATTCAACCTACTGTAGATTTTAAAAAAATCCGCACAATAAATCCAAATTGAAAGTTTGTTTCGTAGGAACACAAAAAACTGCTGGATTGTCGGACATGAATTGTACAACGTTTGGTCTGTATGACAGCGAAGTTAAAAACGACACGTGTTGGTGCCAAGGGTAGGTAATGGGCAAGAGTTATTGCACACTGTCTATTGATATAGACGGAAAGACGATTTTCGTCTTTTAGTAGGGCTGGATTCCTAACGTAATGTGATTGGGGAACGTATTCGAAGGAGAAACGCAAACAAACGATTTCAACGTTTGTGGACTTGACTGAACAATATAAGGCTGAAGGACTACGAGGCAAAAAACTCTACGAGGATATAAGCTCTGGATACCATGATTTCTACCATCTGTGTGGCACCGAATATTACTTCTGAAAATTGACAGTTTAGAAAAGCACAATTTACTTCCTGAGCTGCGAGAACGCATTTACAGAGTTTGTCATGATTCATACGAAACACGAAGAACCGCATCCAAAAGTGTCCTATCTGTCACTGATGAACGACTACATGCATATTCTAAGATTTCGGATGCCACATCTACTTAAAATGTTGAAATGGTGCACAGAATATGTGACCAAGTCCAGGAAAAAGGTAAGGATTTGCATGATTATTAAACCAGTTAAATGAATTATTACCTCAAGAAGAGATTTATGTACCACGTGCGAGATGTGATGAAATTTCTTCGGTGTGGTTTACCATTATATTCATCTGGTAAAGTGTGACTACTTTGTCAAAAAGACATTCCTGCTAATAAAGTTTAAAAGAGTACATTAAGAATCTAAAATTGCAATTGCGTGATCGTTTGTCAAGATTCAAGCGAAACGCAAAGAACAATTGCTTCCAATGCAAATAAATAACCCTTGGTATCTGAATGTCAAAATATTCCCTGGAAGGAAGTCGATGATAGGATTCAAGAATCTGTCAATTACTAAGTACTTTTAAAAGAACCGATTCCTTTAAAATTTGGACTACGAGTCTTTCATGTTTTAGTGGCTACATTTCTTGGTTTTCGTGTACTTGCAGATATTTTGTGGCACATTTATGAAGGGTACAGGCAGAGACATGAGCACGAAATTTCTCTGGGCCCGAAAAACTGTGTTAAATGAATTTCGAATAGTGATTAATACGAGTTTTGTGACCGGTGTGAAGAAGATATTCGTCTTATCAACTCTTCATACTTACCACGAAGCGTATATAGCAAGTTGAATACACCAACAAATTTACGACAGGAAAGACGTACATGGTTACAGAAGTCATGGATTCGATGCTTGGACACAAAAGGTGGCATATTATTCGCAATATATCTTGTGTGGTGAACGGTCAAGGTCGCCACGACCGAGTTGAGATCGTCCTACACTAGTGGAGGCAAATTTCATTTGAAAAGAAAGGCTTTTTTGGAGTGTGTGATACTTTTCTGCCTGTGGAAAATGTAAGAAGTGTCACATTTTCAGATCGTGGACTTCATTGATTCTTTTCTTATTTTAGGGTTTTATTGAAACATTTTATTAATCAATGTGAAACGGCAATTCAAAGGACGTGAAGCACGGTCACAAGCATGAGTACAAATAATAAGAATAAACATGTTCTAATAAAACCTCAATCACTTAAGAACAAATTCAAAATTTTCGAAAATAGTTCTCATTTTATATGCTGTTAAAAAGTGGAACAGAAATATATTGCAGAATAATTGCATATTTTTTAAACTACAGTGAAAATCGTACAATACATTTATAAGCTGACAGTAAATGCTCGTGCGTCCGTGTTTACCTAGGAAAAGTAGTTAAGTTCGTGGAAACTAACGCACCTGAAAGAAAATGCCTCCTAACAGAATTCACATGGAAGTAAGGAAAAAGATGACGGCAGGTCCAGGTCCAGCACGTATAGTATCGCCAAAGTCAATGCCAGATAGAGCAATATCGGTGTGTACCCAATCCCCCACCCCAACAACACCCACAAGACTCAGATTATTCCATTCTTAATCAAGGAGCAAAATACTACAAGAACGGAAATGACATTAAAATCTGGACGCCGCCTCCAAGACCCTAGAAAATGTGGGATCAAAGGAAAACAGACCAAAAACTAAAAGAAATTGTTACTCAAGCTGGAATGAACGATTCTCTGGAGAGGATGAAAGAATTAAAATGGAACATTTCAAAAGAGATCAGGTACTTGTGAAACGAGTTTTGGAAAATTCACGTGGAGAAATTTTCGAAGCAAAGGCAGAAGAATAAATCCTTAACATATAGAATTACTAAGCTTGAGACGGAAAATAAAATAATCAGGAAGGAAAATAATGGAAAAAGGGTTGTGAATGTTTCACTGAAGAAAAGATTTGATGACTTGGACCAGTATAGCCTGAACGAAAATATTAAACTGTTCGGGATAGATAACTCGACCGAGGATGAAACCCATCAAAAGAGTATGGAGAAGGTCATAACTTGTAAAACTAGATACAACATCAATATTTCACCTCAAGTCATTAGCATAGCACTCAGACTGGGTCGATTTGATGAAAATGCAAATAGACCGATAATTTGCCGGGTCATGAGGTGTATGACCATATTAGATGTCCTTCAGAAAAGGAAAACCCTAAAAGTATCCAGAATCCTTGTAAGAGGATATTACTAAACCAACACTGGAATTACAGGAGAAAGTCGGAAATGTAAACTCCGTAGAAAGTACATGGTTATATGATTGAAAAGTGTTTGTAAAATAGCAGAACGGTAGAAAACAGAGTAACCACTGAAACTGATTTAACAACTCTAGTGCAAACAAATCACTGAAATTATATCAATTTGTGTGAAAACTTTCTAGCAACAGATGAAACAGTTCTTACTACATGTCAGAATCGTCTTTTTTTGACTACATGAAAGTAACTGTAGCAGAAATATACTTATGTATGGATGTATACCATGCTTCAGTTTTCAAAAATGAAGCTTGCTTTGGTCTTTATTTTGAATTTTGATTTGTTTTTCCCTGTAATATTTTCCTTCTTACTAGGTCATTCAGAGGATCCTTTTGCAGTATGTAACTTTATTGCCATGTTTATGGCATATGAATATATTGGTACGAATTTTACAATCCTTTTGATATTAGTATTTTGTCTTGAAATACAAGGGGACTAGGAGATATGCAAGAACGAAAAGATGTGTTTCAATTTGTAAGGAAAAAAAAGATGTATCATATATTGTTTACAAGATACACTTTTTAAAGAAGCAATCGAACCAAATGAAGAAACAATAAAGATATAAATTTTGCCTTAGTTCTGGTACAAGCAGAGCTCGTGGCGTCACAATACCCTTTGCATATTATACAGATTTTAAAGTTAAAAGACGCTTCAAGGATAGCGAAGGAAATATTGCTCTTAATATTGAAGTTAAGAATCACCAAATAACACTTAAAATATGTATTTCCCTAACAAAGATTCTCCAATTTTTTATATAGTGTCAGTTATGATTGGTTGGTTGGTTGGTTGAATTTTTACGGCTCACCAGCACTATGAGGCTATTTAGCGCCATACAAAAGGTTATATCCTTCATCGTTTAAAAGTGGTAAAAGGTTTCGTATCGACCAGCGATACGAAATCAAACAGTTGAAGATAAAACGATAAAATGGTAACGGTGATAAATAAATAAAGTTTCCCGATCAACGGGGAGTGCAAATGATGTATGACAACGAAAACAGATGAAAGGTAATTAAAATCTAAAGACGGTATATATAGCACATAAATCTGTTCAAGGTGATAGCATACAAGCTATAGCTTATGATACATATTTACTTCCTTCAGGAAGTTTATAATATAAGAAACGCTAACTATATCAAAGAGCTCCCTAATGTCATGCACGTTGTAATAATGATTCCGCGTAGGTTGGAGGTCGAAACACTCCAACATAAAGTGCTTAACGGTGAATGGTTCATTGCAATATACACACTCTGGTGGGTCTTCTCCTTTTAGTATGTAGGAGTGGGTTAAATAAGTATGACCAATTCGAATTCTTGCAATGACTACCTCCTCCCTACGGACGCCTCTGTAGGAAGGAGTCCATTCTCCTAGGGTTGGCTTGATGGCATGAAGTTTGTTATTCACGGCATCATTCCATGATGCCTGCCATTTCTGACGTAAACAGTCTTTTATACTACGTTTAAAATCAGTATACGGAGTATTAAAAACAGATGCTATCAGATGGTTCCAGTGACAGGGCCATTTTAGCAGCGCGGTCTGATATGTCATTACCTTTAATTCCAATATGGCTGGGTAACCAACGGTATACTATATTGTGGGAGGTACTCAACTCAGTATGTTTGAGGAGAATATTGGCTAATAATGGATTCTCCAGTTTTCTATTATGTAGTGACTGAAGTACTGATAGTGAATCGGAGAAAATGATGCTGTTTAAAATATGCTTGCTTTCAATATATTGCAATGCAAGGTCTATTGCTCTGATTTCGGCTGAGAAAATTGATGTACCGTTTGGCAAGCGAACTTTTGTTATGTGTTTTCCACTAACGAAGGCTGCAGCAGCCTTTTCCTCATCTTTTGATCCATCAGTATATATTCTTGTATAATTTTCAAATTGGGGGAGAAGTTCATGGTAACAGGAGTGAAAGATAGAAGGGTTTGTCTCCGATTTTTTTCCATCGTGTAACGTGAAAAGTACTTTTGGTTGTTGAAGTAACCAGGGAGGTGTTTTGGAGACGGACGTTTTCTGAATTTTTGAAAGATCAATTTTGATATTGTCAAGGCATGGTAATATTCTAATGCCAAAGGTAGGTATGACGTTTGGTTTATTGTCATATAAGGTTTTATATTTGGGTTCAAAAACAGCCGAAAAAGCAGGGTTCAGAGGGTTGGAGCTTAATTTGAGAGCATACTGTGCGGAAAGCATTTCTCTACGTTGTGATAAAGGGGGTTCGTTCGCTTCAACGAGTAGGCTTTCACACGGGGATGTCTTAAATGCTCCCAGAGCGAGTCTTATTCCCTGATGATGAATTGGGTCAAGAATCTTCAAATAGGACTTCCTAGCTGAACCATAGACAACGCAACCATAGTCTAGTTTCGAGCGAATAAATGTTCTGTATAAACTGAGTATGACTTTTCTATCAGCACCCCAGTCAGTGTGCGCTACTACTTTAAGTAAATCTAGAGATTTCAAGCATTTAGCTTTCAAATTCTTCAGGTGTGGAATAAAAGTCAGTTTTCTGTCGAAGATAATACCTAAAAATTTTGCTTCCTCAACAACTGGAATAGGTGTTCCGTCCAGCGTGAGTTTAGGTCCATCATGATGTTTTCGTAACTGACAGAAATGCATACATACAGTTTTTGATTTCGAGAATTTGAAACCGTTAGTATTGGCCCAATTTTGAATCTTGTTGATATTTTGCTGTAATTGTCTTTCAATTGTATGCATGTGCTTGGATCGGTAACATATTAAAAAGTCATCAACATATAGGGAGCAATCCACACCTGGATTCAGACACTTGGTGATGCTATTAATTTTTATGTTGAAAAGCGTCACCGATAAAATACTGCACTGGGGCATACCCATCTCTTGATCGTGCATATCAGAGAGGGTGGAGCCCACTCGTACCTTGAATTCCCTGTCTGAGAGGAAGTTTGATATGAACGAGGGCAGTCGGCCTTTTAGACCTAGATCGTGTAGGTCATTTAGTATTCCGTACTTCCACGTTGTGTCATAGGCCTTTTCCAAATCAAAGAAAACCGCTACTAAGTGTTCTTTCTTGATGAAAGCGTCGCGAATAAATGTTTGCAGTCTAACCAGATGATCATTGGTACTACGACCATAACGAAAGCCACTTTGGAAAGGAGATATAAATTGTTGGTTTCCAAATATCATACAAGCCGAGAATTGATCATTCGTTCCATTGTTTTGCATACGCAGCTAGTTAATGATATAGGTCTATAGTTGGTAGGATCTGCGCTATCTTTACTTGGTTTGGGGATTGGTATTACTGTTGCTTCTTTCCAAATTTTTGGTACATTACCAGTAATCCATAAATCATTGAAGATTTCCAGAAGAACTGTTAAGGATGGTTCTGGAAGGTGTTTCAAAAACTGGTAATGTATATCGTCAGGCCCAGCGGATGTATCATGGCCTTATTCAAAGATTCCATAAGCTCCGACAATGAAAACGGTTGGTTATAACTCTCTGAATTATTCGATGTGAATTTCAACCGTGTTTTTTCTTTTTGAGCTTTTAATCTTCGGAAAGCTTCTGAATAATTAGACGATGAGGAATTTTTGGAGAAACAATCAGCAAGTACATTAGCTATTTCATGTTTGGTATTGAAATTGTTGTTATTTATCTTCACATGTCGGAATGAATTGTATTTTCCCTTTCCATTTATTTTGCGGATCGTGTCCCAAACTTTCTTTATTGAGGAACGAGAGTTTAAAGTTGAAACATATTTTTTCCATGATGCTCGTTTACTTTCTATAATGGTGCAGCGAGCTTTGGCCCGAAATATACGGTACTGAGTTAAGTTTTCGGGCGTTGGACGATTATTAAATTTTTTCAGTGCTTCTCGGCGTTGTCTAATGGCTTCTTTACATTCTTTAGTGAACCACGGTTTTTGGGTTCTTTTACAATTAGGCGAGGACTTAGGAATAGATTTACAATTAGGCGAGGACTTAGGAATAGATTCTTCTGCAATCTCAATTAAGACGGATGTAAATTGTCGAATAGGATCAATATCGTTTAGGACGGTATTCCTGTTAAGTCTAGCTGTACAAAGTGTTTCAAACTTAGTCCAGTCAGCTTTCTTTAAATTCCACTGTGGAATCGTGTCATCAATTTTAACGCTGGTGTTCTTAAGAGAGATTGGAAAGTGATCACTGCTGTGAAGGTCATCAGCGACCTTCCAATTATAATCCAAAAGCAGTGAAGGAGAACAAATTTTCAAGTCGATACATGTGTATGTACCAGTTCCTGGGTGCAAGTACGTCGGAGATTTGGTATTAAATAGACACAAGTCGTATCTAGTAATAAAATCTTCGACCTTTTTGCCCCTGTCGCTTATGTAATTTGATCCCCATAGAATATTATGGGCATTAAAATCGCCGAGTAAAGCAAATGGTGCAGGATGTTGTTGAACAAGCGCGTCTAATTCGTTGGGTAATAAGTTGGTGTTTGGTGGTATGTAAATAGAACAAAATGTAATCACTCGATGTAGAGTGACACTCACAGCAATGGCTTGCAAATTTGTGTTTAAAGGATGACGCTATGTGGGGCTCTATTGTTCACAGCAATAGAAACCCCTCCCGAGGCCCTGTCAACGTTCTGTAAGTAGGTGTTAAACAGGGAGTAGTTTTTAAGTGTGATGTTGTCCGTATCTTTTAAAAAGGTTTCCTGAAGGCATAGTATTGCAGGATCATATTCGTTTAAAAGCAGGAGAATATCATTGTAATTGGCTTTAAGTCCTCGACAATTCCATTGTATGATCGTGTTCTTCATTATAAGTTTAGATTGGAGATTTGGGAGCTAGGTTAGACTTTTCGCGGAGAGAATCTGTATGGTTATTTCTACGGAGGAAGTACGGGGATGATTTTTTTGTTAGGTCTGGAGCTACTTTGATAACATGGAGCAGTATCTTCTGCATCCATGCTCTCAATGTCCCCAAACCTGTTATAGAGCTTGATGGGGTCTTCTGACCCTTTTTGCTGCCTATTTCCTTGTGATCTGTTTTTGGTCTTTGGTGATTTCGGTGGTTGAGTATTATTGAATGTTGTTTGGGTAGATGCCGTGGTTTTTTGTGCTTGATAATGGGGGGTGTTAGTGCTTGATGTTGACTCTTGTGCATCTGTCTGCGTTTGAGCGTCCTTCGTTGTCTTGGGATTGTTTTTCACTACTGTGGAGAAGGATGGGCCAGAAAGAGATGTTTTTGCCTGTACAAGCTTTCTGGCCTCTGGATAGGGAATGTTGGATGTGTATTTAACCCTCTGTATTTCCTTCTCCTGTTTCCAGGTATCACAATCCTTGGACTTGGCGTGGTGCTCCTTTCCACAGGTGACACAATGTGGAGTTGCTCTACACTCAGCTTCCTGATGAGAATGGTCTCCGCATCGGCCACATATTTGGCTTTTTGAGCAGCGGTCTTCATGATGGCCATATCTTTGACATTTATAGCATCGAAGTGGGTTTGGAATATATACATCAACCTTCACTTGTAAAAAGCCAACTTTGACCACTCTGGGTACCATTGGTTTATTAAAGGTGAGTATAATGGTGTTGGTGTCCTGCAGGTTGTTGTTACGTTTGATACGTATTCAACGAACTGCAGTGACACCTTCATTTTTCATCCCTTCAATGATATCTATGTCGCTGACTTCAGCCAAGTCTCGACAACGAATGACGCCTTTGGATGTATTGAGTGTTGTGTGAGCAAACGATGAGACTGGAATATCGAAGAATGTTTTTAGTTTCTTGATGTGTTGCACTTGACTACGTCGTTCACATTCCACAAGCAAGCATCCCGTTTTCAGCTTTTTGACGCTTTTTGGTGTACCAATCATTCCCGTTATTGTTTTTTCAATTATAATGGGAGAGAGTGCACTAATCGGTTTTGTGGCATCATTTGATTGTATAACCATGAAGCGTGGTTCTTCCTCCGAGTCAGATATTGGTTTCGACCTTTTGTTTTGATTTTTTTTTTTAATTTTCTATTTTCGTTTTTGAAAGACTTCAACACCCGTACTCCCCACCCACCAAGGAGCCCAACAAGAGGACACTTTTCAAGTGCCAGGGATACACAGGTGTTATACTCAGTCGGTAAAATTACCTCCCGATTGACCTGTTAAGCCACCGCCTTCTAGGAAGTCTTCTAAGACATAGGAAAGGGAAAGTTAAAGGGATAAAATGTATGGGCAACGGTGGTATCAAGAGAGATACAAGAAGAAAGATAAAGGAAGTAAGCGAGTAAGTAAAGACCTCCTAGGGCTCGGCGTGACCAGCCGATTTGTCGAGACCGGGCCCATCCCGACCACCCGTCTGGGAGAAGTAGAGGCCAAAGTAGTGTGTTGCATTGGAAAGCCTCTGCTCAACTACCAGGATCCTTTCCTCCTCCGACACGGGTCGCAACCCACGGCAAACGGGTTGCCTCTACTTAGTCGCCTCTTACGACACGTAGCGAGTCACGGCGGGCCAATTCTACAACCCCGGACCCGCAGCGGGTTAGTCAGTTATGAAGCACAAAAATCCTACCACTGTCATCTGTGCAGACTTGGTTCAAGAATGCGATATTGGTGTATATTATTACAGAAAATTTAATAATCTAAAAGCAAAGAACAGGGTACTGAAAAAAAATTACATCTGTCTGATCCATGGAGACTTTATATCCCTGATATTAAACAGTATTCTTGGATTCAGAAACATCCATTCAAAATGGCACGTTTACTCATTTCTTGATAAACGAAGAGAGTTTAAATTTTATTGATATGAATACACACATGGTTATAGGTCTGACCATTCTTCGATAATACTTACCTTTCAGTTTACACAATTTAAAAAGGGACCAGGCTTTTGGAAATTCAACAGCTCTTTGCTAAGAGACAAATTTTACATAGAAACGGAAAAGAAGAAATTAGAAGAAATAAAGTTACTGTAGACTACTAATACTATAATAATAGTAACAACAACAACGATAATAATAATATGGACGATCAATTATTTCTCGAAATTCTCTTTTTAGAAATCCGCGCCCTCACAATAGAACATTCTTCTTATAGAAAAAAGGGAAAAGAAAAAGATTTTTTGAAGGAGATTGAACATTTGGAAAATGTAATAAAACCAAATTTTGATATATTGAGCTCGGAAGTACTTGATCGTTTGAAAACTCAGCTTGAAGAAATAAGAAAAGAAAAAGTAAAGGAGATAATAGTCCGATGAAAAAATAAACGGAAAGAGGGAGAAAAAATTACAAAATAGTTCTATTGCTTGGAAAAAAGACATTATTTGAACAAAACAATAACAAAAGTGATAGATGAGTCGTAGAATGTAATATCTAATCAGTTTAAAATTTTGAATGAGGTGAAACAATTCTATCATACATTATTTAGTAAACAAGATAATAATACGTCAAATGAAACTAGATAGTACATACTGGGAAGATTGAAGGTTCCTAAATTGACAAACGATGAATTAAAACAGGGTGAAAGAACTTTTTCGGAAGCTTCAAAATGCCTAAAGAATATGAGTAATGGTAAAAGTCCAGGAAGTGATGGATTTACTATTGAATTTTACAAATTCTTCTGGAAAGATTTAGGACAGTTTTTGATAAACTCAGTAGATCAAAGATTAAATAAAAAAGGATTGTATCTGTAACACAGAGGGAGGGAATTATCGCATTATTGAAAAAGGAAAATAAATGTAGAGAACATCTGAAAAATTGGAGACCTATTAGTGTGTTAAATATTTCTTATAAAATAGCCTCATCGTTTATAGCTAGCAGAATAAAAACATAATTGCCAAAATTAATACATGTCAAAAAAGCTTTATGAAAGTTTGGTATATGGGGAAGATGGTCAGACTGAGATATAATACTATATGTTTTACAGAAGAGAATAATATGAATGGCATAATTTTACAGATTGATTTGAAAAATCTTTTGACGACTCTGTCTCTTGGATTTTTATACAGGAAGTGCTTTCTTTAATTTTGGCGAAGAAATGAAATATATATATATATATATATATATATATATATATA
>JAECUM010063923.1:0-19081 GCA_016617855.1 Megalonaias nervosa | reverse complement strand
TATATATATATATATATATATATATATATATATATATATATATATATATATATATATATATATATATATATATATATGTTTGTACGCGTTGCAGCATTTTCTGTCATCATTTCTCCTGTAACCTTGCTGGTCGTAGGTGCGCCATTGATGACGTTGCGGCAGTCTCTCTACATTTGCCCTGGTCTCCACTGCTCTTTGGGACTTTGCGAAGTCCATGCCTATCCACTCTTTGATGTTATCTTCCCATATGTCTGCCTCCTTTTCTTTTTCCTCTCACTGTGCCGTATAGGATTGTCTTTGACAGCCAGATGAGCCTGAGATTTGACCATCTGAGTTTAAATTTCTTTACGGTGGTAAGCAGATCTTCATAATGTCCAATTGCACTTTGGATTCTAATGCGCATCTCCTCATCTGAACCGTGGTCTAAGTATGAGATGTTCATTTCCTTCGATAACATTTCCAATCTAAGGCCTCGATTCTTCTCTCTAGTTCTGATGTCAGGGTCTATGTCTCACATGCTTAGAGGAATATGGACATGACATTAATACATCATTAGGTACTGTTTTCTCTGTGGCGGTCTGATATATAAGAAACATCGACAATAAAATATATAACATGAAACTCCGCTTTTTCTAGAATATCTCTCAGGCTAGCACATGTTAAATTCTAAAGGGTAGAGATTAACCTATGGAACATCCAGGGTAATATTTATCCAAACAGTTATAAAGAAGCTACGTTGTGCGTAGAGTGGTGGACTATAGGGGCGTCTTTACGTCCTAACACACTGGTATGCCGCAGACAATCCGGCTCTCGTCTCAAATCTCGTCTGCACAGGAACATGTCCATACGATCTTGCAGGATTTGTGCAGTAGGAAATGTGTCCGACTGTCGCACTAGCACTTGCACAGCTGTATTATTCTTTAACAAATCATATATGATAACTTTGCAATTAATTAATTTAAAATTTTGAACATTTATAATTTAATCGCCCGTGATAGACTGGTTGACTTTTGTTTCGCAAATAATATGGACTTAAAGTAGCAACAGGTTGAAACTAAACCAAGCCATATTGTTTTGCTTCCTATTGTATGATAAAAGCAGGCCGTAATACTGGAATTCAATTCTTAGAGAAGGGCATTAAATGTCTTAAGGAAACTAAGAGGAGAAGACGAAGGTGTTATTTGCGAATTTTAAAATCCGAACAAGCTAGGCTAGTAGGTAAGTCATATTTTCTATCTCGCTTCAGCTCTATTTATATCAGGATGTAACTATTCCACCCCCAATCCCCAATATAGCAGCACACCAGCCGCAACATGATGGACTATGGCGGGGGAAAAAAAAACAACCTGATAGAACCTCCTGCAAATGATGAGCTATTGCTACATTTTGCACTTGACGGATTATTATTTAACTTCAGAGAGTTAAAGTAAGCATTTCCATCACTTATTCTTCCAATCAAGTGGGCGTTTAACCAGGTTTATTGGTGATCAGTCTTTATTTTGTCATATAACACGAGTGGCTATTGGTGCGAATAATGACCTGTTCAGTTACATTGCCAAAGGAGCCAAAGTAAAGCAGAATTTAATTCATTTTATCTACCTGATTTTATAGTTTTATTGTTGTACTTTGAAACCTTTACCCGAGTTGCATTCACTTGTTATAACAGTAAAAGGATGCCTTCCTATTTGAATACTGGATTATGTAACTGGGAAAGACCCATGGATAACTGCATGTTGATTTTATATATTCTTTAATTCCATGACATAGATAGATAGATAGATAGATAGATAGATAGATATTTTCTTTATTTGCGTTACAGGTTTCGATTTTCGTTTGGCCAATATGTCAACTTCCGGTTATGGTCATGTCGAAATGGCTTTAGATGGCGAATGGCGACCATTTTGTGCCTTGAGGAACCTTGATAATAATCAGAGAGTACTTGATCTCCTTTGCCAACAGATGGGATTTTCACATGGATCATCAGAACCCCGAATCAAGAAAAATCCTGTCGAAAATATTTGGGTTCCTTACATAGATGGGTGTCGTGAGGGCGCTTCCCTGTTTAAGAGTTGTGCGTTCATCCTTACTGCAGAGGAAGTGCCATACGATCCCGTGAACTGGAGAAACAACTGGTATCGCAATGAATATTATGTGTGTACGGACGGCTATCTTCCTTTAATCAAATGTTTTTAAGCTGATTGATTTAATATTTATTTGAATAGCCTGCGTAATAAGTTCGGGAAGTGAACATGAAAGTTAAATTAAACATCCAGTTGTTTATTCTGGTATTTATATTAGGACCATATATTACTCTGGTGTTCCATGTATCGTGTACATACTGATAACAGAGAAACATATTATTTCTTGATAATCAAAATATTACCGTCAGCCGCACAGAGAAAGGTCTATAAATGACAAAACTGAAAATACTGTTGTTATTTGTACGCTACCAACTGTATCTAATGTATCACTTACATTTCCAATGTCAGTAATGTCTTTCGTACACTTTTATTAATCAGTGACTTAAAAAGGGTGTGAGAGTAGACTAGCATTACAAGGCAGTCCAAAACTCATCATATAATCCGTTGTAATCTTCTATATTGTTTTTCTACAAGTTTGCTTATTTACCCTCTAACCAAAGCTACAAGACTAGCGAAAATTATGGAACGTCAGAGAAAAGATTTCACACTACGCTAGTTAGCATGATAGTTTAATTGCGAATCAGAATTATTTCTTAGGCAAAATATCCATTGGAAGTAGAATGAATTGTTAGTACCTACTGAAAATTAAATCAAAATTGGAAGAGAAATTCTGAAGTTATAACTAACTTAATTAGTATTAATTAGTAATTGTTACATAGTAACAAAGCAGGCGACAAGCTCTCGTTCTTGCTGCATTACGTTAAACTCACACCTAGCTAATAATAATTAATTAGTAGATATTAATAATATGCTGGTTCTTGTTAGTTGCCATTTATCAAGGTTTGACTAGCTGGTGTGTGTAGTCAATAATATATCAGTTCTACTCGTAATCAGCGCGATGAGGGAAATTTCGCGTTTCCCGGCCTAAATTGGCAAGCCAGTTTCTTTCATTTGGCTTGTCAGCGACGTCATCTGCACAGTATTCAAAAAATTCTTATAGCAGTTTGTTTGGGGACCCCCTCCCCCCTTCCCCGTTATCCGAAGTCATTGGTTGGTAGTTTCACATCAACGCGGTGCATCATGGGGAAAGAAGGACGAATATTGCGTGTGTCATTAAAGATGGAGGACGATAGTTTTCTCTATTCGCACGAGCAACGTAAGTGTGACACAGTTGTCTGCAATAAAGGGGGAATAACCTTCAGTTCTCCACTGCCGTCACAGTCGTAACTTCTATTACTTCTATATGCCTACATGTCTGTTTGCAAATACCCCAATTTCCCTCTCAATTTGCAAATAATCTGGAAATAAATAAAATTTAAATAACCATGTTTTTGATTTAATGCTAATCAACAACTGTAGAAAACCATTGTCATCCTTTTGGTCTTTTTTTAGTTCTTTTTCGTGTTTAAGTTTCTCATCTATTTTGTCTGTATCCTCCGCATTATTTCAGTCCGTTTAATTCATCGGAACGTTCATCTAATTTTCTAGCTTATAACAATTATTTCTGAATTTTCTTTGTATTTTAAATTCATTTGATGACATACATTTATTATTCGTTTATCTATTTTGACTAAAGTTTCCTCATCCACACATTAGTTCCTAAATTGATTTCAAGGTGAAATGGTGAAAGAAAAGTAAAGCAAACTGCATAAGTTAGGTGTAGTGTTGTTGTTTCCTATTCATTTCCAAGGATATTAAGACAACATACAGTGTCACTGAAAACAGATACCGCACATAAATTTTACCCAGTCAAACTAAACACACTATACATTAGCGAAACTCTTATTTCATAGCTTTATATTTTTCTTGCTTTAAATTGGTGTGACTTATCAGTACGCAATTCGTGGCCGGAGATCGGTATAGAGTACCCAATATCACGAAAGAGGCTCAAAATACCTGATAAACAAAATTATTCATCTGTCCTATTAATAACCTTATACTTTCCTTATACCACTAATATATGAGGCATTTGCCTATGAACAATTTTCAAATGAGAAATTTAGTTTATTGTCCACCCCCTCCCTTACTATGACCTTAATGCATAAACAACACTCTCTTCACACAATGCAAACTATAATTGTTCTGCGTGTATAATAATTAGCATTTACTATTTAACTTTCATAATTAAAACAGGTTGATGACATTTAGTGCTTGGAGAAATTAATACTGATTAAAGTTTGGCTACAAGGGTTTGCCAACAATTGCTTTCAAAAAGTCTTTTGAATCCGTTCAAGAATTGTAACATTATCTCTGGTCAGCATGGCAACCAAGGTATTTTCTAAAAATAACCATCAGTTCATGTATGATTAGTATTCGTATTGGTTCCTTATCATTCAGTTCTAAATAATTGGAGAGAATTATATTTTACATAAAGGCAATTTGTGTTTAATTGAAAACTAATATTGTATCATTTACAAATTATAGCATAAATTTTCCACCTTATTCCTAGAAATAATGCAATGATTCTATAACTGATATGTAGGCAGCACGTTTATTATCTATATACACATTTGTAATAATTATAAATGATGGAAAATTATATATTAAATTTAAGCGTTAAACACTTTTCAACCATCTTTCGCTATTTCGTTGGTATGGTAACCATGAACATGCATCATTCTCACTGACAATTTTAGAGAGGCAGGATGCATGCATATATACATCACGTTTGTACAGTTTCACCCCAATCTGAATATAAATACTAGTTTTTAAACATTTATCTGGATCAGGCCTATAAAATCGTTTGTTCTGCAACATCTCAGCATGCATATAAGGGGCAGTTAGGATTATGTTAGCTTAGGCAACAAGGTCATGCAATAACAACACAACCTACCAAGTTTGCAATTTAGAAACATTCTGACAACAATTGAAAGTGTAATGTCATATATATATATATATATATATATATATATATATATATATATATATATATATTGTTTTGCTTGAGCTGCTCGAGAGCCTGCTTCATGTCACTGCACATAATCGGGTATATTGGGTTGCTCAGTCTCCCCAAAATATAGCAAGGATTTAATAAAGCACATGCCACTGATGAAGTTGACTGCATCCAAATTGTACAAACAAAAGCAGCCGAGGTGATTGAATTACCAATCATGACCTCGAAGGATCAAGTAGGAATGTTTTAAAGAATGAGAAAATAACTGAAAATAACCTTATTAATACCTAGCTCAGCAGAAACACAGTACATTCAATGCTATAATCAATGCTCTGAGACAGTGATTAGCACGTGTGACATTCTTTCTGCTATGTGCTGGGTCATCATGAAGGATGTGAACCTAATTTTGTGACAAAAGGTGAAGAGTGCAACAAGGCCGGCAAGAAGTGATGGCGTATTTTACCTGAAACCAAATGTGACTACCTTGTCACGCTCTAGTTTTCTTTCACGTGTATTACATAACATGTAATTTACATTCTCAAATATAGGTAGTGGTGACCTTTTAATTGAATGTGAAATTAAATTGTGACCCATATTGCAAAAACACCTGATGCCTGGATGCAGAAAAATAATATTTGAATATGAACAAAACTATTGAGAAAGAAAACATCTATACTGAGAAATAAAAAGTAATGTATTCTGATTGGATGTGTCATATTGTTTTCATTAAATTGAAAGGTCGATGCCATAGATCACTTTATACTTACAACTGCATTCGTTGATAAATGTAGCGATATTTCCTTTGGTTAGAACATAACCAAGTAAACAGGCCAAGGTGGGTTTATTTCTGTATAAACTTTACGGAGAACTACTTTATACAAAACGTCTATAAATAGCATCACGTACAAAGTAACTAGTGTAAACACTGAAATGGAGTGCATACACATTGCTTGCCTTTAAAATTAAATAAAAATGTTGGTGCGCCAATATCGTAATGCTTCCTCCCTGTATCTTACCCAGCGATTGCAGCTCTCAAAATGCATCGATGTTTGGAAGATTGACTTTTGCTTTAGTATTCGTACTCTTAACTTATCTCTTTGAAATACATCTTTATTTTCCTCACCATTTCTACTTTTTTCTACTTTTTTTCACACGTTTAATAATCTTGTTTTATATAGTGTGCCCATACTCTTGAAACTTAATCAAAAGGATTTGCAACGAGCTGGACCCAGGAGTCATAGGTCCCAGTTCTGGTAAAATTAAGACAATCCTAGATTTAAAACACCGATAATTGTCCATCAACACGAGGGGAGCAGAACAGCAATGCAAGTTGTGCCAGATATTATGACAGATAGGTCGACAACCAAGTCAGTTATATCTGCATTGATACAAAATTAGTGATAACGTTACCTTATTACAAAAGAAGAGCCAGCAAACTGTTATGGAAAATCAACACATCATATACAGGCTGACCAGATCTTTTGCTATAAGGAAACAATAACAAAAACTTCCAAGAAAAAGAAAGGAAAAATTAGCAACTGCCCTTTTGGTTCCATTTAAGAGTTACTGGTAATGCTACCATGTTTCAAATGGTGGGTGATGCCATATAGAAAAATATTATATAAGAAACTTAATAAGTAGAAAATGCTAAAGGTTCTGCACCAGTTGCTTCTTAAAACCGGTTACCGCACGGTCGTTTTTTCATGAATACGTGTCGTTATTTGATACATGAAGGTGATAGTTTTCTCCAACAATGTTTGGAGGTGTAATTATAAAGGTACAAGCAGTTTCGCTAGTGACAGGTAATGCTTTACCAGTTCTATGCACGAGCCTTCTGCATATGCTCTCAGAAACTGGGAGAAGTAATCGTTTTTTGTTTTTTTTTTTCTTTTTTTAAATTAGATTTGTAGTGCATGCAAATCTTGTAATCTGGTAGGGCGTTTAAAAGGCGCGATACAGCAAATAAAGAGTTTTTTCATTTTTAAAATGTTCTCCAGTGGCGCTCTAGGTGTTTTAAAGCAAAGGTCTAGTTAGCTTCCAATACATTGCGGAGGAAGACACTGTGCTTGATTTGTCTACCATGTTTTTCTATGTGATGCTTTCTAATACGTGCTTTTACCCTAGCATGTCAAACAAATCTGTAAAAAGCACCTTCAATAAAATTATTACATACATATAGTAAGTACATTAATTAGATTAATTGATGTTCTAGATCTCGAACATTATTGAATTGCTACTTGTTCAGCTTGACAAAAATCATGATATAGCTATACGTGTACTATCTTTTATTTATATGTGGATGCATTAATCGCCCAGTATAAAAAGTATTACATGCTCGCATTAGCAATTTAAATGTATACCAATAAATACAAAAAAAAATTTAAGTAAATGAACCATAGGACAGTTTGGATGAAAACTATGAGTTGGAAGGAAAATAAAATTGCATATATGTTGCTAATGTGATTGTATACACCTTGCAATCTTTGACAAAAAAAGGGAGATAAATCTATTTCCGAATGAATAGTTTTGCTTTATTTAACAGGAGCCCAAGATTAAGGAAGAACTGAAAGAAGTGAAGAAGAGACAGAAAAATAGCAAGAAAGTTTGATAAGTCTTTTTTGTCAAAACAAAGAAATTTTAAAAAAGTGTTAGGCATTGATAATTGAATACATGAGAGACAAGAAACAGAAATGGGTCGAAGTTGGAGTTCCAGTTAAAAATAAGATCTGCATTACTTAGAAAGACTTGTATACACGATTTTCATCTATTAGTTTAAGTAAGATATTCTCTTAAATTTCACTTGAAAACTTTCAATAATTTAATTATTTGTTAAGTTTTACAAAACTTGTTGGGTTTGCTTTTTCTGTTACTTAGTTTATGACCATACAGTCGTAACACTGGTCAATATTTTCACATGAGAATGAAATGTTGTCAGATGGCCAATCGCATGTTTATTGTGTGTGATTTGGAATTTTATAGTAGCTTTAAAAGTTTTAGTCATATCGCTACGATGTCGGCAGTATGGTAGTTTATTGTTATAACTCATATAGCTACGACGTCTGCAGTGTGGAAGTTTATAGTTATAACGTATGTTTAAATGTTTTGACAAAACACAGTCGCTAGTTAATTTAAAAAAATATGTGATAATTAGGATTTTACTACAACTGTAATTTTATTTGTATGTCACACTTTAGTTTACTCTGTATGGCTTTATGTAGCTTAAAGAACATTGGCTAGTGACATGCTCTGAATACGTTTTGGGATTATGGGATTCACAGAAGCGAACAATTGATACTGGAGATCAAAACTTTCTTCCAGTTTTCGTTGTATATGTATTTATTGAAATTACAGAAGAACAAACAGGGGACCATACACGTTTCAGGTTTGAAGACTACTATGGTTCAAAGTATCATGCGTAGAGATTTCACTGAGGAATATATATCGTTAAGTGTTTTGAAATCCCATTTTTGCAACATTATTAGTTTCAGACAAGACAAGAATGAATAACTTTTAGGTAAACAAGATTATATACCCTCCCACTTAACCTACGTACAGCGCAAGGACAGTTACAGATGTTGCGACAACTACAGCAGTTACATCTCCAATAACTGCCGAAAACAACTATATTTGAAACAACTGCAGCTGAGAAAGTAACTACAGCTGTTTTGTTAACTACACCTGCTTCAACAATTGAAACTTGTAAGACTAAAATAGTTGTTGGAACAGATATATGTGATACTACGATTATGTTGCGACAACTATGGCTGATACGACAACCATGGCTCATACAACAAGCATCGCTGATACAAAAACTGCAGCAGCTATAACAACGTCAGCTAATACAAGATTTACAGTTGTTGCAAAGACTCCATGTGATGCATCCACAGAAGGTAGGATTTTAAACAGAAACAATACAATAAGAATTACGACGGTCAACTAGCCATCGAAGAACACCACATTACACCTAACTGCAGCGAATAGTGATCGTAACCTCTCTGCAATCCCTTGTCCATTTGATACTTTTTATCTTAACATTTTCCGAAGAAAAAGCCATAGTCATGCCATCCTGTTTGTCTGCACGTGAGTGTATTTGTGATTCAAAATCCCCTTCACAGCTCAAGAACTATATATACATGTATGTATCAAAGGCACACCTATTTCCATCTCAAAAAGTATATGAAATTAATAAGCAAAAAGGGAAATGACAATGTGCATATGTGTCCCATCCCCCAGCCTCTGCCATCCAGCGGTTTTATACACTCGTTAGAATTCAGAACTGTAGAGGCAAAAGTAATTGTTCTCTTTAGAGAAATTAAGCAATTATTACTCTATTTGTGAAGAGAATTGATCTTTCTTTTCCATTATTACTTACTCGTCTAGAAAAAAAAATGTATCTTTAAAGTTAATTTTGCCATTACTGGATCATCTGTCAATACAATTCTTAAGTTTGAAATTAATTCAGTCTAATTCATACTCATAACTTTTCTTTAATAGCATTTATCATCATACCTTTACCTGTTGCCATTCAAGTGTGGAGTTTTAGGAGTAAGATTTTCATAAACTTTGGTCTCTCACTATAAAACGCACATATTATACACTGGTTTCTCATAATTAAACGCACATAGAACATGTATACATTGTTCTCAATATAGAACGCATATAGTAAACTTTGGTTACTCATTATAAAACGCACATAGTATACATTATTCTTTCACTATAAAACGCACATAGTACATATATACATTGGTCTTTCATTATAAAACGCACATAGTAGATATACACATTTGGTCTCTCGCTATGAAACGCACATAGCATACATTGGTCTCTCACTATAAAACGCACATAGAACATGCATACATTGGTCTTTCACTATAAAACGGACATAGCATATATTGGTCTCTCACTATAAAAAGCACATAGGATACATTGGTCTCTCACTATAAAACGCACATATTATACATTGGTCCCTCACAATAAAACGCACATAGTATACATTGGTCTCTCACTATAAAACGCACATAGTACATATACACTTTGTTTTCTCTCTATAAAACACACATAGTACATGTATCTATTGGTCTCTCTCTATAAAACGCACATAGCATACATTGATCTCTCCATGCGGCGTAAATCAAGAAATTTAGAAAAAGACAACCACGCCCAAATAAAATCATCATTTTTGTTCACAGCCAGCACATTTACGTTTAATATTTTTGGTTTTCATTTTGCTCATTAGTCACTCACTCGCCTATAATTACTATTAAAACAATGAAATATCCGGGATATAATTTACGTTTACACCAATTTATATGAAAATAAATGGGATTTCGATATGGCTCATCCATTTGTAGGTTGATATAAATAGATACACTGAAACGTCAGTCAAACTGAAGCCAACTAGTTCGAACATAAAACATTTTAAAGCTTTGATTCCGGTAGAAATAATTATGCAAACTTTTGTAATTCAATGCTATTTTATGTTTATTATTTGTCGTGTGTCTCCCTTTGAAAAAGACCCCGTTTTATATATATATATATATATATATATATATATATATATATATATATATATATATATATATATATATATATATATATCGAAGTAAAATCTTGTGTAGCGATAAATGATAAAAACTCTAGTTTCCTAACTAACACTGAGGCACGTCAGAAAATAATTTGTCACTAGTTCTTTTATTAATTTTCCTTAATAATCTGTCAGAAGCTTAAATTATGTGGTCAGGTTATTTTTTGCTTCCTATGCAGATCATCGTGCTATCTTTGCTGAATGCGTAAGCAACTGCAGTTAGATCCGAATGCCATGAGTTTGTATTACAAGGCTTCGAACTAACCTTTAATTGCGTAAGCACACTTAAGTTGTTTGAAGTTCAATGTTAGGCATTTTATTTTGGTGGCGCCCCCTTATTAATTACATATGTATTTCTCAAATAGGAAAGAAAGTAGTTCCAAAAGTACTAGAGGTATTGTCCCAATAAAAGCTGTATCGTCATTGTGACGATATCGCTTTTCTCTCCCTGATACATTTCAGTATCTCATCATGAAATATATAATACCATAATTTTGGGTGAGTCAAGATAAATGTTCTGACTTGAGATCAGTTAGCCAGAAAGCACGAAAGATAATTAAGGACCAATATATCCTAATGTAGCAAACAATATTGAGAGCATGAGTAAATGTTTAAACTAAATAAATTTTAGATATAATATCGAGCAGAATGATATTTTTAATTCATACATTGGTTTCTTAGTGTATATCGATATTGATCCAGATGTGAAAATTAGACTACCTTTAGAATAGTGTCATTTCTACAACACAAAGAGTTAAAAGTAAATGTTTTTCATATATCTTGGATGATTGAGGTGGTGAATACCATTACTAGTTTCAAATGTCTTCTTTTATAGATATAAAGAAAACATTTTCATTCCTAACATGAACATTAGAATTCCTTTGACATAAAATTGAACGATCTTATGAATTCTAACGATTATGAGATCCGTATCTCGATTATGCTATTTTACTTCTGATATGTTCATATCTGGTTTTCGCGCGTTTACCAAACTATCCATACAGTGTGAATGACTTTCATATTCGAGGACACGCAGGCAGCTAGCAAATATCTGCATTTTATTTTGATCGATTTGTTTATTTTAGAGGTGTTTGCATGTGCAAAATTTGTTTTATCATGGTAACAATTTAACCTGATTGCCAAAGAAAGTTGAGAGACAAAAGCCGAAGGTTGAACGCTATCAGTCGCTTTTGAAGGCTAGGTAATATATGATACAAATTAATTCTGACTGATATTGTACAATTCATACAATAATCACCAGTTACTTAAACGTCCTCAATCATTCGCCATTATATATTTCAAGAAAACATTTCTCTATTTTACAGAAATAGCTACGTTAGTCAATGTGAGGAACATTCTCCTCAAATCCGAGAGGTCAATTTGGCCACTGTTCATAGGACATTGATAAATGTACCAAATGACAGCTTCCAGAAATCACCTAAGCTTCTGATGAAGCTGAAAATTATTTTAAAAACTGAAAGTCAGACCTGACGCATTTATCATGAAAGTATTTACCGTAGTGTAGTCTTTGATACATGAACTCCTAAAAATAATATTATGATGTAAAGGAATTACAAACCTTGGACTACATATGAGAAGTCAACTTATAACTTTTCCAGTCTGAGACTCAAAAAGATAAAACTCGTGCAAAACATGCAGTATGTGCAGTTCCTGCAATGCAAGGAAATATCCAATTATGTTTTTTTCCAATAATATGTATATATACTGCAATTTGAAGATTTTTAAGCTTCACTTTCATATTTCATATTAAAAACATTTTAGATTGTGTCATTAGCCTTGCCTATTTACTGTATGTCATTTTTAAGTGTAAACAGTTTCATGGTCATTAACTCTCGTTTTGATTCATCTATATTTTGATGAATTATCCAACAGTATGTAGAAATCAGATTAAAGCACAGTGACATAGGTAACATTTACTACATTTGTCTTAATTAACATTAACACAGTCATTAATAATTTTTGCCGGGCAAAATAAAACCCAACCCAAATGTTTGGCGTCTTTCCAACTGACACGTTCATGAAATATTTGCCACTGTCATGATGTTAGTCACAAATATACAAACAGCGGTTCAAGGAGTGGTGTCTTTAAATCAGTAATAAAACAATTATTCGAGCTAAAAAAAAAAATGACACTGTGAAATTCTTGGAAATAAATAACAGTGCATCTAAACTTAAGAGTTTGCTGTAAGAATAAAAAGGACCACCCATGCATTTTATACAGGTAGTACCTGTGGCGCGATGAATAGATTGTACAACGAGAAGCAGATCAAAAGAATGGTTACATTTTATTTTATATGCATATTACTGCTGGTACATCATGAATCTGTTTACTGTGAGTCACCATCAACCATAGCTACATCTGATACAAGGACCACGTATGATACAGCAGGTACAACGGACACAGGTATTACAATAATTACTAGTGATAGTAGAAGAACAGGTGGCAAAATAATTGCAGCACATTATTTTTTAATAAATATAGGATTCTGAGATAATATCGTATAATATCAACCAATAAGATGCGGGAAATAGATAACTAACCGTCATTATAAGTAGAAAATTAGAAAATAGTACCTACAGTTACAACGAATCACGATGAGAATAAAATACTTGGTATTCGGTTGCTTGTTTATTTAATCATTGCATTTCTGGTGGAACGCCATTAATGTGGGCCGCCATAGTAATACAGGATTATATAATTATATTAACAAATTATAATCACATGACATTTTCGATACAAGTTTTGTTTTCCAAACACTGGTAAAAGACGAGTTAAAACGTTTTCTCAGTGGAATTACGATTTACTTTTGTGTAAGCCTTGAGTCTTGTGATTATACTTTATTATAATGATTAAGATGGCTAATCGATAAATAACATTCCTCTGATCATTCCAGACGGTGCTCTGGCCATGAACACTTTTCATTTTGATCATTGGTCAACCATTTTGATAACCGTCTTTGTGGTTGTTTAGTGTCATAGATCTGAACAAAGGATAACACAGGTCTTTACTTGGTTGAATGGAAGCAAGTTGATTCGAAACAGGGCCGGCATTGCAGGATGTAGTTTATATACTGAAGCAAAATGGCGAACAAAAGGTAGTTCTCTTTGTTCTGAAACGTTTACACGAGAACATGGTGGTGTTTATTGTTGAGCAATGCTCAGTCGAATCAGACAACATCGGTCAAGGCGCTGAAACACCATGTTTGGCTTCCTTAACAGAACCGTCTGTCGGTGCACCTTATATTTATCGACTTTACAGCACAGCAAATTACCAACTCATAATATTAGTCACTTCAGATTGCTTGCATTTTTTTCCAAGAAACAAATGCATATCTTTCAGCTAATTGAATTCGAAAATGTAGCACACAAATATATGTAAGATATCAAGACAACAACAAAAATTTGAACAAAATGATTGTAATCGTGTTGAGGCTGCTAAGAGCAATATTGCATTTCTATTTTCCTAAGTTGAAAATGTTCGCCAGTGCAACGTTGTGCCTTTAGGATCAGGGGTGGGTGGAGAGGTTAGGTATCAATACTCATTTTGTACTAACTGATGTACTACTGAAAATAAATAAAAGTACAAGTGTTCGTGCTCATGTAATAGTGCTGGTGCTGCAAAATGTAATATATACACAACACTTTTTAAAAAAACTTCGTAACCGCTTTCCAATTCTCACATTTTTACTCGTTTTCTCTGGTGTTTGATAGTTTATACAAAGAATGTAATAAGTAAAGATTGTCAAACTATTTTCCTTTTTGCAGAATATTCGCTCAGGCTAGCACATGGGAAGTACGGAATGGTAGAGATTAAAATACGGAATACCTGGGGTTATATTTGTCCAAACCATTTCAATGATGCGGACGCTATGGTACTGTGTCGAGAGCTGGGCTACAAAGGTGGCTTCGCCTACTTACTGATACGCGAGTTTGATAACGGACTTCGTCCTCTCGTCTTCAGTCTCGGATGCACGGGAACAGAAAAGACGATACACGATTGCTACAATTTTATCGGAGGAAATGTTTCTGACTGCGATGCCTACAGCTATGCTGCTGCACACTGTTACAATAACTCGGGTATGGTACATGTTTTTATATAAAATTTTCCATTTAATACCTCTATTTTGTTATATATATATATATATATATATATATATATATATATATATATATATATATATATATATATATATTCCTTTTAGTAAAGGGTATAGAGGATTGTGTGCCTTTAAATGAAAGGAAAGATTTGGAAAATGTCTCAAGTTTGAGGAAATCCTTTAACTGTTATCGGAAACAAAATAACATATATATTAAAAAAAAAAAACTTATTTAGGATGAATACAAGACTTTATGACTTTATTTGAGTCCATTATGTCCACTAAATTATTTGAGACAAGAATTCATCTCTGCGTATAGGTATGTAAGGATTAAGCTTCATGAAGACATTTTAAGATACTTTGCAAATCTGAGGACACAATTACCGAGAAAAGAAGCACAAAGATGAATAGCAACCCCAACCCCCAACTCCCAGCATGCAAATGTTTTGACGTAGAAAACAAACACCTAGCTCACATTTGAGATACGAGTACCTTTCCCACCGATCCATCCAGTCCACTTATAATCTGCACATCCTACAAAAAAGTCAATAGTAAAATGACATTTCGGTCGTTCAAGCATATCAAGTTTTTATCTAACGTGGACATTGGTTTTACTCTAGTCAAGTTAATGTTTATTTCTTATTTTATTTTTTATTCTTCCATTTTATTTGTTTTGTTGGTTTATTTTTTGGAATTGCTCGTCTATATGTTTCCTCTTAACAGCATTATAAATCCAATTCGTGAATAATTGAAATGTTCCGTTCACGGTTTTCTAGTCATGGCATATTGCAGCGCAGAGGAGATTGTGACCATGGGTAGTATGTAGATCGGTATGTTTTCATATCATTAGCTTCTTAAATTGTCTATCATATAGCCTATTTTAAACATGTATAATCAATATTTGAACAATATGGATTGGGACAGGCGTTCACTAACTCATCTAAGTCCTGTCTCGGGGCATATCCATGTTCACAACATGACACTAAATGAATGCAGGGTTTTAGCAGGCATGAAAACTTTCGGCACAAGTTTGAGCCGCGGTGGTTCAGTTGATACAGAACTAAACTCGTAATCTAAGGGTGTCGCCCTTGAAAAACGCCCAGTCCAGCCCGTGTCTGCAGACGTGGTGTGTCCTAGTGATAGTCACTTAACTCGTATTTCCACGGCATGATACAGCCAGTAATGTGTTAGAAGTGCAACTCACCAAGCAACCATCAAAATCAGATTTCACAAATCACAAGTTAGAAATTAAACAATAAATTCAAGTGCAGATATAGAAGGAGAGCAGGAGAGAGAAAGATAAATTAGTCACTATTTTGTACCTTCTCGATATCAAACGTCCTGAAGGTAAGGGAAGCGAAGGCAAATGAGAATGCCGTTATCCTTCTTCAGTCATCCACTTTCTAATTGTTTTAACAGGAAAACACCGTTGTCCTGCGAATATCTTTCCAGACACTCTAATCTTTCGCTTTAAAAGATGGAGTCCCACACAATGATCATAATTAGTATTGATTAATAACCAGTGAGAAACAAGCTCCTCCTTGAAACAATGTTCAAACAAATAATCCTAACAATGTACCGATTCTACACGAAGAGAACGTATTAAAAAAGCTAAGCTTTGATCTGAGAAACATAGAGATAAACAGTTAACATAGAAGGAGATACAAAGATTCGACAAAGAAAGAATGTTGTTCGTGATTAAATTCTATTTTTCCTACGATAGATAGATAGGTAATTCGATCTATCGATCGATCGATAGATCGATAGATAGATAGATAGATAGATAGATAGATAGATAGGCAGCTATGTAGATAGATAGATAGATAGATAGATAGATAGATAGATACGTTTCTTTAAGAATTTTCTTATTTGCTTTTCAGGTTATGAGTTTCGTCTTGTCAATGGGTCTACATCCGGTTATGGTCTCGTGGAAATGGCTATAGATGGAGAATGGCGTCCATTTTGTGGCTATCAGGGCTTCGATTATAATTCGAGAGCAATCGACTATATTTGTCAAAAGTTAGGGTATTCAGCCGGCAGCTTTGTATCCAGATCCCAAGAAAATCCCGTTGAAAATATCTGGACTACGCACCTTTCTCAGTGTGACGGAGATCCTTCAATACTGTTGCGTTGCCCAATAATCCTTGTTCCAAACGAACAGCCGTACGATTCTCGTAGCTCAGCAAATAACAGATATCGCTGGATGAACTCTGGTCAATGTCGCAGTGGTTTGCTTCCTACCATAAAGTGTTTTTAAAGCTACTTACTTCCTTGAGAATGGCTTGAAGAATTTACAGCCTTTTAAATTGTTTGAAAAGTTACTGGTTGAGGGATCATACATATCCACTTGGACCACCTAAATATTTCCATTACATAAATGAGTCTGTAGTACATTAACAGTAATGCTCAGATTTTGGAACGAACGTATAGGTCATCCTTTCTCTGTTATTTAATTGATAGCGCTATGACATTTGTATACTGATTCTGTATGTCGAGTTGATATTTCCCCATAAAAATGCAGTAACCTTTTTATTATATACTCATTTTGTTTTCCAACCTAAAGCTTTGGAAGAAAAGAATACATGACAAGAAACAAAGTAATTTAATTTATGCTGTATTCTAAAAAGGTACACAACCGTAGATTCATTATTATACAGTAACAATATTAATGCGCACATAGCACCGCCCAGCGGTCTTGGAACTTTGTCTCGCACTCGACACGAGTTTAACAAGGTTTCGTGTCGGATCTACTCAAAATTGAAATCTAAAAGTCATATTGTGAATGAATGCTCATTGAAACAATTTTTTTTCAGCTGGTCTGGAATGGAGTCATTCTTTATGTTAAACGTTATACAAATTTCTCCGAAACAACCGTTTAAATGATCATAATCGTATTTTCAATACTGCGTGTCTCACATTTGTTGTGGACATTGAGAATACAATGGTCATTTATTTGCTTGGTTGAAAGTTACTTTTGTGACTCAGTGAACTTATCCACACCGTTAAGTTTATCATCTCTACTTTCAAATGGATGAAACTGCTTGTTTAGCTCGTCCACAAACAAATCTAATAAACCAAAAGCTAAAGCTTCTGCTACATGAACTAACATTGTTTATTTTCAACCAAAGTAGTTCCTAATATACGATACTATTTTTAGACACACATGTAGTGCAAATGAAGCCGTGTAGTATGGAAAAATACTGCACCATTCTGACAATGTACAGTTAACGGAGAAAAAAAAAATGAGCATATAATAATATATCATCTCTGCGCTTTCTTCGATAAATGGGGCGCCACTCTCCAAAGATTGTTTCTACGTCCTGAAGCTAGTTTATGGAGTCTTAATTCTACGTATTTTGTCAACTATATACTATTTAATGTAACTATGTGCAATGTTTCGAGGTGACATCATGGCAGTATTGGTCATTATTATCTGCTGTCTCATTTCTTGTACTACCAACATGAATGGTTAGATAACAGTACAGAAAACTTTTTCGAGATTATATGAGTAAAGTATGATTCTGTAAGACTTATAATACTGTTTGCGGATTGTCACATTTAAGAGTTTGCCAGGCTTTCATTGCAGAAAGATAAACAAAAATATGATGAAAATTGTTTTTGCTCAGAGCTTTCGAATATGGAGGTTATGTCTCATGTAAAGATGACAGGTGTAACCCTGTCTCCGTCTTTCGAATTGTCTGTGTACGGAAACGTTAGGCCACCATTTCACTGACTTTACTCGGAAAATTGAGATGATTGGTGCAAGACCTTTTGTAATAGCAAATTCCAAATATTATTTTATTTTTTAACTTTTTTAATCTTTCAATGTTACATTTTACTTGGGGTGAAAGTGGTCTTTATTGACCAAGGTAGTATTCAGAACTCTGCAACATTGGTAAAACTGAATTTCACATCTCCTAGATGAAGACGAATATGAATGTCGAAAGATGGAATGAAAGTTTGGTATAGGATGGCAAAAGTTTCGGTATTTGGCCTAAAATCGACATAATATTTGGGATTGGATGAATCAGATTAAAGTTTGGTAGTACAATGAAGACCCAATATCCAATTATTATGTGTTACCGATATGGATAATTTGCGTCATAAAAGAGACTTTCTACAGAAACCACCACCCCACTCCAAAAAAAAAGCAAAGTGCATACAATAGTCTACAAGATTAACAAGTCGATAAATCTACATCTAATTTGACTCAGTGCTGATATACAGTATGTCGATATAATTGTACCGCTTTGGAATGAATAATGAACAATACCCTATCGTAGGGAATGGATGGACCTCATATTTTCACAGATATGGGAACGAACGACAGACACTGTCTGTTAAA
>JAECUM010063922.1:0-18637 GCA_016617855.1 Megalonaias nervosa | reverse complement strand
TGAAAAGTGCTATGGTCAGTAATGAGAGACAGGGACGGTCGGCCTACCGGAGACACATTTTTTTGGCCTATTACTGAAGTCTTTTCAAAATGTTGATATTCAGGGGGCTTAAGTAAGAAAATCGTATCGTGGTGGTCATTGATATGTCTTTATGTAAGAAGGCGTTTTTCTTTGTATTGTAGTGAAACCGCTGAAAATACAGATTCCAAATTTTTAAGTATTACTGTTGGTTTGACAGTTTCATATTATTTCCCCGAAAGTATATCTGTAGTCAAGGGGTGGGTGTGGGTAGGAATGGTAGGATGATAAAAAAAAAGACAGAAAGCTGTAGAAAAAAAGGTCGGGCACGCTTTCTTTTCTCTCCAGTTTGAGTTTATTCAGTGCGCAGGATATGTGAATACATATTGTCACTAGATGTTCTACTTTCGCAAAGACGCCATTTTGGCAGTTTAGTCAGTGCACCTCTCTGCAGATACCATATATCTAGTCTTTAATGGATGACAGTTTCAGCTGGGATAAAAAAAAAAATACCTGATATAACAGTTTCTAACTGCACTGTGTTCATGCATGTGAAGGTGGGGCACGAGTAACTATGGGCAGTAACGTAGTTTTATAGATGTACGATTTAAGAACTATATTGAAGACAGAAGACCATAAATTCAAAGCGATACTTCGAAAACCTCAGGGATATAACAGGAATGTTAAGAGTCTTTAAATCGTTTGCAAACACTGACCACAAAGGACATTGAAGAGGAGAATAATAATATGCCAGTGGTCAATGTTACAATATTAATTTTTTTGTGCATCTCCAAATTATAAAATATTTTTATAATCCGAAGCAAAATGATTAATACAAACATATCAATACAGACAATGTCATATCTTGAGTGCGCGCCACCTAGTGATCAAGCCAGGAAAAATTACGTTTCACGACTGATTATTGCATATGGAAAGAAGCGCATTAACTTGAACATCTATAATTGTCTAAAAATAATGCCGTTCAGATTGTTGATTGATGCGTTCTCTTTACACGGACTGAGAACTGTATTCTCATGTCTGCGACTATTGTAGAGTGGTCCATATATATTTATTTCAGGTCTTTCAAAAACCCATTCATGTACACTATTCATTTGGTACCATGTTTTTATACGTAGGTCCAATAGATACATTATAGTTTTTCACCCTTTGAAAGGTTAGATAATATGAACATTAAAACATGTATGTATTCCCATAAGTCCGTTTCCATAAGTCCATTTCCATAATTCGATTTCCATAAGTCAATTCCATAAGTCCATATTCATAGGTCTATTTTTAAAAGTCCATTTCCACAAGTCAGTTTCCATAAGTCCATTTCCATAAATTCATTCATGATTCAGGAATCTTTAGTTTCTATATTTACAATATATGGGACAGATTTTTTTTTATTCGGCTGAAAAAAGTTGGGATGGATGAGCCATCACAAATTAATTTCATTAATGTAGATTTAATTCTCTTATGGAAATTAAAGGGCTGTCGAAGTTTGGGTCTCAAGTATAATCCTCAATGAAAAAATGTTCAAAAGCAAAGAAGTAAGGAAATTTATACAAAATAGGGTTTGTTTTTTGTATTCGTACTGATTTATATTACCGTATATATTATCAAATAAAACAAGGACAGAAATATTAACACAAGCTCTCAAAATTACATATCGTAGAAAATAGTATGAACATTAGAGCTGGGTACTGTGAAAAATTTTGTGCCGCGTTATTTCTCAACGTACCGCATTTATTACTGCATTTATATTAGGGATCAACCAATCAATGTTCTGGGGCAGGAGCCTGACACTTTTTGGTTTAATTCTGCCTGTTAATAACTGGAAACAAATACATTGCCCTGATTTATATCAAAATAATACCACATTGTAACCTTGATATTATTAGGAAAAACTATTATTATCTTCAGATAAAAGAAAGAAAATATTTCAGCTGTAAAGAAAAGACCCGCCACCCATCACCCCAACCCACATAATTAAAAGGCAAGTACCTCGCAAAAGATGAAAATGCTGTGTGTATCTTAATTGTTGTAAAAGTTGAAATCTAAAAGCTGTATCTAAAGTGGGAGTATTAGGCTTACACTATAGCTGATACTTTGAAAGAAATATTGCTGACATTTGAGAGCCTATCGACAAAAATAAGAAATGTCGATAACGAAGTCTGCAGTTTTCTAGCTACATCATTTATATAATAGGTAAGGAAACCTTGAGTGGAATGCTAACACTTGGGCAAGATATTTGTCAGAGAGAACAAGTAAATATTAAACACTTAATCAACAAACGAGAAAATATTTGCTGGACTTGAGAAATTACGTATAGTTCAGACAGAAAACAAGTGCGCTTCTGAAAGCCGTAGGATGATTCGCAGTCTTACAAAGAAATACATATACTTAAATAAACAGTAAATAACTAAAACATGGCATGTGTTGTTTTCTTGTTTTGTTGTTTTTCTTTTAATCCGAATTTTTTTCTGAAAGTTGGATTTTGCCCGAATCAGTTTCACAGTTCATTTGGCTACTGCCTTGGCATACGTGAAGGGTATCAAGGATGTGATTAAAGAAAGATCAGTAAAATTATATGTTTCATCATTAATTCATGACAGATACAACCGTTTTGTAAAATAAAGATAACATTTTTGACTTATATTGTCATTAGTAATGAAAACACGCTGTTAATATCATTGAAGTCGTAAAAATATTCCTCTAGAATTTCCAAAATTCGTTTCTGAAGTAAACTATCGACGTACCAGTACAGTGAAAATGTACCGTGTTACGTACCACTGGAAAAGATATAGCGGTAAACCGATATACCGGTAATACCACTAACCTCTAATGCATTAATTGTCATGGACAAATATGCTAACCGACAGTATAGAAAACTGGCAGACAAAACTCATCGTGTGAAGACATGCACACATTTCATTCAGATGTAGATGGAACTTAATGCGACACAAAAATATGAGAAAATGAAAGTTAAATCCAAATGTGTGACAGGAAGTCTAAAATGCAGTATGTATGTGTGTACGCCTCCAAGCGTTTTTAATGTTCAAGCCTCTATAATTAATGTTTGGAACAAACATTCACAATCACAAAACAATTTTGTTATGATTTAAATAATTTGTTTCAAATATACGTTAAATGTTGTTCAAATAGACCCAATGTTTACACAGGCAGGCTGTAACCCTCGTTACATGTTTACCCACGTCTTTGTCCAGTATTTTCAATCCGTTATGAATGGCTTGATGAAATCGAATCATTATAATTTAGGAAAATGTGATTTAATATATAATTTTTATCCCTGTATCATAACGTATGACAATTGTAAACTTGAGCGGAATACATGTGGTTCATCATAGGTGAAAACTTGAGAAAGATATAGTCTCAGGAAAATAACCAGGGACTATGTGTATATAGATAAACGGACTGAATCGATAAAAGTAGAGTTAAGAATAAACCATTTTTTCCCACCTTTGAGCGCTCCGGTGGCCTAATGGTTAGAGCGTCTGCTTCGGATGCGGGGGTCGCGGGTTCGAACCCCTGCCGAGTCATACCAAAGACTTAAAAAAATGGTACTTACAGCTGCCTCGCTAGGCGCTCAGCAATAAGAGGTTAGTGTTAGGACTGGTCGGCCTGATGTCAGGATAATGTGACTGGGTGGGACATAATGCTACATGTCTAAGGCATGATGCCCCAGTGCTAGATGTCACTATAAACTCCCACACTGCAGATATCGTAGTAATATGATGAAAATTTTGTAAAGTTACCTTAAAAATCCAAATCACACACACACACACACACACATACACACATTCTCCAGTACCTACACTTTGACAGATTTTGTTGTTTTATAGCATCTTTCGAACTTAATCTCTTTGTACGGCATATGAATCTGTTTTAACGATTTTGATTATTTTCTCAGTGAACTAAACAAATGAGAGAGAGAGAGAGAGAGAGAGAGAGAGAGAGAGAGAGAGAGAGAGAGAGAGAGAGAGAGAGAGAGAGAGAGACAGACAGACAGACAGACAGACAGACAGAGAAACAGAGGGCGATAACTTTGTTTAGCAAACTTTTATTTTCTGTATACATACAGCAAGTAGATCTATGATGGACCTTTTACTTACATTATATATAAGTATATATAGCGACTGTGTATTAGATGAGAATTAATAATTGGGGCGAGTTCCGGGTGTGTCTGCTACGCACGAATGCCTAAACCATTCTGTGATGATGGCTAAGTGTTATAGGGATTGGTGCTTGCAAGCAAGGCGACGGGTTCTGTTACCCAGGGACCCGGGTTCAAATCTCCACAGAATACAAATTAAAAGTTCTCTAACCTGCATGATTATATTATAAATGCACGTGTCAACTTTTTACGAATTTATACTGCACTTTAAAGAAAATAATACAGTTTATATGGTATACAAAGGCCACACTTATTTTCGGAGCTGAAATTCATCTATATGTCACTGACAACTGTAAATGTACCTGTAATCGGTTTTAAAAGTTCTTAAGTATTACACGCTAGGAGACAATACGTCGCTTTAGATCTAAAAATATAAATCTTGATTTCAGGGTCTTCTTTTAAGTCGATGTAATGTGTGCACAAATCGGTGGATATTTATCTAGGTATAACTAAATCCAATTTGCACTACGTTTATGACTTTCTGTTGACAGGAAGTCTTTTTATCTGTCTGTTGACAGGAAGTCTGTAACGTTGTCCCTCTTGGTAAAGAGGGATGGTTAATTAGATTTGGCTGATGTTATCTAGAGGATGACCTCCCTCGATTTTATTGCCCGGTGTGAGTGGATAGATAGAACATCAACAGAGAACTGAGCGAGACTATTGAGAAGAAATAATACAATACGAGCCCTCTTTAGACAAGAAAATAACAACTGAATCGATAACAGGTAAAAACTAATAGTGTCAAGTTCAATTCAAACAAATTTACGTTAACAGAATTCCAATAGCAGTGTTCTATTTTGGATTCGTTTCATCATGGTAACGAATGGTGAAAAAGAGCACAATGTCCACGCCTGAGTTGCATCACCTAGCGTCGCTTCCTGTTTTTGTCTCCGGTATCACACGTCTTCCCACCTTCACGTGTATACGTTGATCTTGCTTGATCTTTCTATTCCGAACGCTTCCTCTCTTTTCCGGACTTCCGTCTTTCGGACTGTCCCCGTCTGTTCCTGGGAGCTGTTCCCTGAATGACAATATTACCACTAAGCCTCTCTATGTATCACTTTCTATACGTATATAAAATTCTCTCGCTTTCGTTACTCAGAATGCATAAACTAGCTATCCAAACACTGCATAAATTCTGACATAATGTGACCTCAACGATTAATGGTCCTTACAAATTTAGACTGTATTTCGAGTAAGGTAGAATCTTTATCTCCAGTTACAAACGACCCTTGTAATATACATCCAAGTCTGACCTAATTCGATAGATCATCACCCTCGCTTCACAGCGGCTGACCACAAATTGACATGTGAGAGGTGCATATAACATTCCCATATCTCCCTGCATACGCTACCACGTGACTCCTTAGACATCCAACCTAGTCAGTTCCACTCAATAAGATACATACTATCAATTACTATTGCATAAGATTCACTAACTTTTAGCTCATAGCAATCCCTAACCTACAAGATTCTTTAACCATTACAAAATCAGATATAAATATGCAGTTATCGTTAACTCATGATAATCAGTATCGTCCTAACAGACAAAGGAAATTAATTCATATAACCCTATGAAATCCTACACATCTGAAAATTTGGATCGCATGCAATCAGTCAGTTCTATCAATGAACTAGTAACTGTAAAATTAAAGAAATAAATTGTAAAACAACTCCAGCATATCAACAGATTTCCATGAAATCGAATAAACGATACATAGTATGAATCCTAGTCATATCAAACACATTGCATAAACAAGACAAATAAAATAGAAAATGACATGGAAAATTAAAATTGCGTACCTTAATGCTGTTCTTTTCAGAAATTGTGCGTCCTAGCACTAAAACTTGTCTTCTCTTACAAGACAGCCACCTGGTCTCCTTTTAGTTGTTTTAACGAGGAAAGCGCTATTCTTTAGGTTTCCCCGGAGCCAATCTTGTCCTCTCGCAGGAAATCTCGGACTAAAGAATTCGACCAGGTCGTTACTTTTAAATTCAACATTACTTCCAAGGTGTACGTCTTAATTTAAACTACCAATTGTAATCATCGGTTCCTAATTTTTCCCCAAGATAATTATTTCTTTCGTCAGATTTTGACAGCCTAGAATCTGAGAAATACGATGCATATCACTTTCCCTTTGAAAATGGCTATTTGAAATGGGTTCACATCAAGCGGTTATGGTCGACAACTTTAATGTTTACATTCCCAGGACAGCGTTGCGATGCCCGGGTCAATTCTAAATGAGCCGTAGATGCTGGCCTTTCAAATTTAACAACTGACGTGGAGAAAAGGTCGAAGTGACCCTTCACGAAGACATTGCTGGATGACTGTAATAAAATTTTAATGCACATTGTATTCAATTTTAAGGTTCCATACTTATTCAAAATTCGACACATTACAAAGTCTTTTTCTTACTTTTTCTCCCTACATGTTTAGTTTCTTCTGTCTGTCTTTGTCTCCCATCTCTTTTTTTTTTTGTTTTCATCATCATCGTCATCATCATTTACACCATCATTGTTATTATTATTATTATTATTATTATTATTATTATTATTATTATTTCAAGATGGGGACCATTCAAAAAATCCGTTCAGTGTATACCAAACAACGTACAATAAAGACTATCCATTGAAATACCCACAGGTGGACCACGCCATGCGGTGAGTAAAACTTTCAGTATGTATGTTTGTATGTATGTATGTATGTATGTATGTATGTATGTATGTATGTATGTATGTATGTATGTGTGTATGTATGTATGTATGTATGTACGTACGTACGTATGTATGTATGTATGTATGTATGTATGTATGTATGTATGTATGTATGTATGTATGTATTGTTACGTATCGGCTCGTTCAAAGTAACAAAAGGAAAGAGTGAAGACAACAAGCTTTATAAGTTTTAACAAAAATAATTTATTTCCCTAGAAAACACGGTGAAAAGGTGAAAATATGAAATAGGACTTACGGTTTGTGAAGAAAATCCAAAAATTTATCCTAATACTGAAAAAATACAAATCTTATCACTAAATAATTTTAACTGAATCCAGGTTCGAATCTTGGTGACGTTCCAAGATGGAGGATGATGACGTCAGATGAAGTCTTTACACAAATGTCCAGAATTTCACGTTGAACCACAATTTGTACTGTACTATTCCAATTTAGAATGAATTTCACTGAATGTCTTTGTCCTAAACCACTTGTGTAGTTCTCCAGGGAAAAATAAATTATTGTTTAAAGAGTAGATGAACTCCTATAGCTGTCATCTATAACAAGATATATCTTGAGCTCTACAGATGTAAAGAAAAATAAACAAGTTCTTTCCAGCACAAGAAAAATAATACCTTCTTCTCAAGGTATAAGAACGACTCTGACTATTTCACAGGGAACTGAGCGTTTAAAAACGCACACGCACGAAGAACGCGTGGTTATTTCGCAATAAACAATCGCAGTACACGATGTAAACACGTATAATTAGAAATGACCTCGGCCACAACCAATCGTTCATGCCGACAGTTTATCCACCCGGCAATCTAAACAAAAAACTTACGAAAGCCGAGAGTCATATTTACGTTCTAAATAAACACGACGTTTCTTTCAAAATATCAGACCCTGTAAACATAATTATCTTCATAATAATATACAATAATACAAAAATGAAATAAAAAGAATTCAAATTTTAACACACAAGTAATTAAACTACATGGTCGTAACAGTATGTCTGTATGCATGCATGCATGTATGTTCATCTAATGTCATGTTACATATGTATGTAATTAAAGGAAGCGATAGATTGATGGATGGACTGATAGATAGATGGAGATGTTTAACTCGGACTAATTTTATGAAAGTAGATGGAAGTGAAATTGACATGATTACAACAGACTGTTTCACGTATTAGTCTAATTTCCCTTTGTTAGTCAAAGTAACTGCTAAGTTGTAGTTGTTGTCCGTGTAAATTATGACGTCATTTAAGATAATTTCGTGAGACCCAGTGAAGGTGTGTAGGGAGTGGGCGTGTGTCTCATAGAATTGAGTGTACTGCTCCAGAAGTCGAGTTTACGATTTTTCTGGGTTGCATTTTTGTGCGTACGCCACCGTTGGCAAGGGATTGGAGTTCTCAGTGGACAATATTACATTTAGCCAAACGTTTACAGATTAACCATCCGCGTGGAAATAGTCCGGATAAAATGTTGACTGTATTGTTTTTAATTAGCAAATTTAAAGTTACTTTAATGATAACAAAACTAAAATAAAATTGAAGAATTCTTCTTAGCCTGCAATTACGTGAGAGATGTTTTCTCATAACCAGTATATATAAATATAGTTTGAAAACAGCAGTTTTCGTCCTTTAGTCCGATGACGTCTAATGGAATCGCGCAGACACGTCACAGCCGTATAGAGGCCACAACATATGATGAGGCATTTAACGGCAAAATCCAGCGTCCGAGTACACCAATTAGAGCCGGATCCTCTTCCGGAACAAGATGTAACAATCCACATCCACCGCAGGTAAAAGTGTAGATATCATTTATATTCCCACATCGTGAAGCGGACGATATATCAGCCTTTGTCTGTCCGTCTGTACGACCATTCGTAACTTTTTGTTAACATTATGCATGTCTTGTATCTGTATCTGAACGTAAAAGTATGTGGTACAGCAAAATTAGGTCATTATGGTCCAAGGATTAAGGTGTGTATTATATAAAAATTGGATCATACTGACTAGCTTTCTGGGACTTATTCACAGGTACTTAAATATAGTGCACAGCCTAAAATTTAAATGCAAAACTTTAATTTTTTTTTTTTTTTACCAAAGATGTTGTTGAGGTGCGCCATAGGGTGAACATGTGTACCTTACTAAAACTGGGTAGGTGTGGGTCAATGCGCAATAATAATTCAACATCTGTAAAAGAAAGGACTCAGGCCACAGAAGTATGAGTATCTTATGAGCTCCTGCTTTAATATAACACTCATAATTATTTATGATTCCACTTTGGAACATATCCCACTCAAATTCATAAGCATAAGATTATTTTCTCAGCAAAAGCTTTGGAATATTTCAGTATTCTTTTTCGAACATTATTGTTAAGAATTTTGATGTTTGAGGGCCATTCGATTTTTGTGTTGTTTGTATATTTTTTGCCTCGATTTCACCAATAAATCATGGACATAAAAATTAAGAATATTTGTGAAGGCTGATTCTAGATTGAAGAATGTTGATTTTTCGCCTAAATTTCATTAAACCTGATGGAATAAGTGCTGACTTTCGTTAAGTCTGTATGTGAAATCCAAATGAAACTAATGGACGACATTCAAGTCTCTATGGTCAGGCAATCAAACGTCGTTAGCTACGACGTATAGACACTTTGGTTAACTTTTGGGACAAGTGTCAAACTCCGTTTAATTTTTTTAATTCATTTTATTTATAGACTTTCATGGTTTGGAAGTTTCCGAAGAAGGGTTACGCAGAGCATCCTAGCAGTAAATGGTCAGAAGAACTGACTAATGACAAGATGAATCAAGTGTACAAGAGGTTGTGCCAGTCCACGTATCAATCGGATTACCTCGCTATTCCTCAAGGTGAGTCGCCTGCTAGCAGCAATTTTCTATCTAACTGACGCTTGTAAAAGCGTCCACTATCCTCACTTACCTTTTAACCCAGGGGTCAGCCTCGCTTTTATTTCATTTTGGGGTTGAAGTTTTTGACGGAAAGAAAGGTGAGAAGTAAAGAGTAATATTGCACAATCTACATATTCAGGTCAGCATGTATTTATTTCGACTTGCTTTTTGTAAATTCCTCGTAACATAAGGTAGAAGTAATAAAAGGATTCTAGTAGAAATAAACTAGTGGTGGCAGTGTTCTTTGAGAGCAGCGTCACCTGTGAAGCAGATTGATGTCAATAGCAATCTGTCCAAGAGTTTATTACACTCCTCTGCAAACGGAGCTGAATACAATGAACCAAGGGATAGATAAATGTCATTAGGAACAAATACAAAAGGTAGCAAGATTGAATTTGGGACAAAATTTGCTTTTACCAATATAACTTTTTATGTTAAGAAGATTTAGGTCAATTTTTCTTTTCACTATTTCTGACAAAACATTGTGGAGTTATTGCCCTTTATTTGATTTATTTGATGACTTATTATTTGATTTGACCTTTGAAAAATTAAAAAATCCAAAAGTCGCAGAAGCCTTCCAAGCAATGATAAGTGGTAAATTTGCACCTTTGATAACCCTGGACAGCCAAGACACCGACCTAGAGTCCTTAACAACCACATTCAACACAGCTGTGACTAGCACAGCTAGCGAGATCATTGGCAAATATCGTCGAACAAAGAAACCTTGGGTCACAACAGATGTCCTTGAACTATGCGACAAAAGAAGAGAACTGAAAAAGGGAAAAAGAGATAATGAAGGAGCTAGAAAATACAGAGAAATAAACAACATGATCAGGAAAAGCATGAAAAAGGTAAAGGAATCCTGGATAGAAAGAGAATGCTGCAAAATCGAAGACAGTCTGAGCAGAAATGACAGCAAAATGGCATATCAACTGGTGAAAGATCTCACAACCCATAAACAAGGGAAAACTACCACCATCCAAGACAATTCAGGAAAATGCCTCACAGAAGATTAAGAGATCCTCAAGCGATGGACAGAATACTGCTCAGAATTGTACAACCATAAGACCCAAGTAGACCCAGTAGTACTAAATTGCCCTCAGGCAGAAGAAATTGATGACAATCCCATTCTTCGTGAAGAAGTAGAAATTGCAGTTAGGTCACTAAAGAAAAGAAAGTCAACCGGCATTGAGAACATACCAGCAGAGCTCATTCAAGCAGGAGGAAAAGAGATAGTCACAGTCCTAACAACAATCTTCAACAAGATATGGCAGACAGGAGAATGGCCCATCACATGGACTCAATCCTTGGACATCGTGCTCCCCAAGAAAGGAAACCTACAGCTATGTCAAAACTACAGAACTATCAGTTTGATCAGTCACCCGAACAAAGCCATACTGAAAATAATTCTCAACAGACTAAAGCCTCAAGCAGAGAAAATTATTGGTGAAAAGCAGGCAGGCTTCCGAGCAGGAAGGAGCACCACAGAACAAATCTTCAATATCAGACTCCTTTGAGAGAAATACCTTTAGCATCAGCAGAATCTATGCCACGTCTTTATAGATTCCAGAAAGGCCTTTGACAGGGTATGGCATGCAGCGTTATGGGCAACTATGAGGAAGTAAAATATCAGCTCAAACCTGGTGCAGGTTGTTGAGCACCTCTATGACAAAGCCACCAGTGCTGACCTCATCAATGGCAGCAGAGGAGATTGGTTTCGAACAACAGTTGGAGTCAGACAAGGATGTATACTGTCACCTACACTCTTCAACATTTTCCTGGAAAGGATCATGGAGGATGCCTTGCCTGACCACAAGGGCACTGTCAGCATCAGAGGAAGAACAATCATCAGCCTTCGCTTCGCAGATGATATTGATGGTTTAGCAGGAGATCAAAAAGAACTGGCTGACTTGGTTGAGCGCCTTGACACAAACTCCACAGCATACGGTATGGAGATTAGCGCCGAAATAAAACCAAACTGATGACAAACAACACCAATGGCATCAGTGCAGAAATAAAGGTCAATGGACAGAAGCTGGAAAGAGTCACAAGCTTCAAGTACGTGGGATCAGTTATCACAGATGAGGGCTCCAAACCAGAACTACTTTGCAGGATTGCCCAGACAACAGCAGCAATAATAAGGTTGAGACCAATATAGAAAGATACCAACATTGCTTTTGGTTCCAAAATAAGGCTGATGCGCTCGATTGTCATATCCATCTTTCTGTATGCTTGTGAAACGTGGACGCTCACATCAGATCTACAAAGAAGGATCCAAACCTTCAAAATGAGATGCTACCGCAAGATCTTTAGTATCTCATACATTGGCCATGTAACCAACGAAGAAGTCCATAAGAGGATCCAACGAGCCATCGGATCCTATGAAGACCTCTTGATCACTGTAAAAAAGCGCAAACTGAAGTGGTACGGTCATGACTGAAGATCATCTGGACTGGCAAAAACAATCTTGCAAGGCACAGTGCGAGGGTGCAGAAGAAGAGACAGACAGAAAAAGAGGTGGGAAGACAACATTAAGGAGTGGACAGGCATGTGATTTGAAGATTCCCAAAGGGCATTAGAGAACAGGGAAAGATGGAGAGAATTGGTTGTAAAGTCAACTGTGGTGCCCCAACGACCTCTTGGGTTAAGGGATTGATGATGATGATGATGATGATGATGACAAAACATAGTGGAGTTATGGCCCTTTATTTGATTTAACAACTTTTTCTGTGTCGTATGGACTCAATTCTGATTGTTAAAATGTTTTTATTATTGTACAAATATTTATATGCAAGACATCAGATTAAGTTTTAAATTTTTTGAGCATACCTGGTGCTGTCCACACACTCGCATTTGAAGCCCGGGTGGCCGAGAGGACTAAAGCGCTCGTCTTTACCGATCACCGACATCTCACCTTTATTCGCGTGGACATGAGTCTCAGGCTCAGCCAGCGTGGGTATGTGACAAAGCTTGCTACTTGTTTCCCGTGAGTCGGCTTTTTTTCCCGAGACTTTTTCCGGGTTCTTCCTCGTCCAGACGACCGCCATGTGCTGAAAATGGCATTAAACCCAAAACAGCAACGTTCGCATTTTCCCTAGAATCGATGATTTTCGTTGATTTGAAGTCACCGCAGCTGAATATGCATCTTTTTGCAGATTTGTTTACAAAGTATGGCAGATTTTATCAAATGCATGTTTTACTATACTTTTTGGTACATTAATCAATTACTAGATGCAATAAAAGATACTTTAAAGCAAAAATATATACTTCGTTTCATGTCATGCAGTTCTTCATATAGGAATGAAATAATCCATCCAGTACACGAATTGTTGTTTTATTTTATTGTCCCAAACTTGAACGTCCTGATTGTCGGATTTTTGTAACCACACGTCTTGGATTTAAAAATATTTTATTATCAGATGTTTGACAATTTGGGATTGGATACGTCTTGTTCCAATTCATTGTTGTCCATCCTTTGTAGTACGGAGCAAAATGCTCTTTGGATGAGAAATTAAAAAACAGAAATAGCATTCTAAGCAAAGTGAATAACTGACAAAAGCACATGAAGCGGAAGAAAAGGAAAGAAGGATGGAGAGAAAATATAAAAATTTTAATGATTCAGAAAATTAAGTTAAAATGTAAAGTGCATTTGGTTAAAATGGGGAAAAACAAATGTGTTTGAACAAACAAAATTCAAGCATCACAAGCTGGAGTGTCTATAGATAAGTTACGGCAGGAGAACATTAACGATTAACTAAAATTTATCAGGTTCAGATTTTTCACTTTAAGACAAGGACTGCGCTAGTTTATAACTTTGTTGTGTACTTAGATTTTCGTCCCTATTCAGGAGTAAGTTTACAGTAACTCAGGTGTTATTCGTAAAAAAATTTAAATGGATCGAAATACAGAGGTTCGGCAAACTTTATATACAGAGTAATAGAAAATAAATAATGTTCCCCATTTTCCTTGGGGAAAGGAGTGGTGTTTTAGTTTGGTATTTTCCCGCACAACATCACAACTTATTTAGTAACGAGGCAATTGGAAAAAGTGACTTGACAGGATACAATATTCGAACAAGCACCCTTTCGATCGCCAGTCCGGCATGCTAACCACTGAGCCACCGCGGCTTCCCTAATCTAGACAGCTGCACGTGCTCAAAGAGGACTTGGATAACGATAAACCCTGTAAAGAAACACACTTGTGTCTTATTTTGGTGTGAATGATGTTGTGTCCTGATTTCAAAAACAAATTATTATTCATATGATTTTTAAGGTTGTATGAAAATGGACTGTTTGAAAGTTGAAAAGATTCGACCGTAAGAAAGGATTTGATTTTTTCGGGAAGAATGTTTAGTAATCTATTGGTGGATGAAGGGGGTGGGGTGGGGGGCTGAAAAAATATACAGTCGGGTCGGTATCATTGTAATATTGAGTGAATTCCTTATTCGATAGTTTCTTAAGTGAGATCGTTTTGATGGTAAATGCTCCGCCAGGCAGCTTGATGCCAAATCATTAAAAATCGAATACATCATTGTTAAATATTGAACTCTTCTATCGTGTGCTTCAAAACCTGTTTCCTGTTTGAGGATTTGAATAATAAATGGCTAATCCGGTCACTAATCTAGCAGCTTCCAGCTGAACTTTTCCAAGTCTAATTCTTCTCCCTAGCAGTTATCACATACCTCATAAGCATATTCAGGGTTAGGAAGGCGGACAAGTATACAATTATCCCATACCTCAAAAGCTTAATACGGGGTCAGGAAGTCGGACAAGTATGCAAATATCCCATACCTCATAAACATAATTGGGGTTAGGACAGCAGGCAAATATGCAGTTATCCCATACCTCCTAAACATATTCAGGGTTAGAAAGGTGGACAAGTATGTAATGACAAACACAAAAGGTTGACTCCATCTTAAATGCAAACAGGGTACACCTGAATCTTAGAATAGGTCATACATACAGACCTGCCAACCCTGACGAGTCCGGCTCAGTAAGGCAGTTGATTTTTCTCCGTAAGACTGACCAGTTTTCAGTAAGGTGTAACAGAATATCAATAAATGCTATTGTAAAGCTGGAAAACGTAAATAAAAGTTCGAAGCAGCGACGATAAACATCATGTTCAACGGAAAAGTTTGTAAAGTACGCGTAGACTTTATTTACCACTAGTACCGTTGCACAAACTTTGGTTCCAAACCCTATGCAATTCAATGGCTTGTTGCTATCTCTCAACTTGACGTAATTCTTGGAACTTCTTTTTCCATTTCACATGACGACGGCAATCATATCTCCCTCCACGAGACATACTCAAATTGGCAGATGATGTCCAATAAACGTAATTGTGTCCTTTCCAGCTTTTGTTCACAAGAATCTGAATACTCCTTTTTATTCTTCTGTCTTGATTATTAACACTTTTTTAGAAGCTTATTTTCCCTTTTGTCTTAAACATGCATCGCTTTCTGGACGCTATTTTGATGAAAATTCTGTAATCAACAGTTTGACCATGCAGGCGCTTTGCATGAACAAATATGTGCGGTTTAAAGCGTCTAGGTGCTGCTGTAAAGTTAGTCTGGTTCCCTAACTGATATTACTAATCCTAACGTGAAACCCGGATCCATATCAAACACGGGTGAACCAGTTATCCGGATTTTTCGGCAAGGATCATTTTTCCGTAGTTTTTGCTTGTATGCCGTAAGTCCGTATTTTAAGGGTAATTTTCGTAAGACTTACGGCAAAATCGTAAGAGTTGGCATACATGCATACATACATACATACATACATACATACATACATACATACATACATGCACGCACGCACGTACGTACGTACGTACGTACATACATACATACATACATACATACATACATACATACATACATACATACATACATACATACATACATACATACATACATACGTACATACATACATACATATACATACATACATACTCCTCTTAGCATGCAGATTTGGTATAACCCAACCTAATATATCCGAAGTGACGTTTTTATGAACTTTTCTCGTGTTTCCCAGTGAGTTTGGATGAACTAGGTTCAGTCAACTAGACCATACAGATACATTTTGAGGGAGTAAAACTCAATAGGCCCCTACATTTCTCTCTTAAGTCCATTGAAATGTCACAAATGAACAATTTGTGGCCGATCTGAGACTCAAACCTGGGACATCCATAACAATATATGGGCTCTCTTAACATTACAAATATCAGATCCGGTGCACCAGATCGATTCCTGCTTCATGCCCCCTCCCCTCGCTTCTCGATAACGCATCCTGGTGTCCCCGTGCAGACCTACCCACTGAGTCATCAAGTCAGATTCTTAAAGAATATAAGGGGTCTTTATGTATGTAATCCAGTCGTTGCCAGCATGTGTTACAAATGGAAATTTTTGCGGCCGGACCGGGTCTCCAACCCGTTCTTGCGACATGAGACAGCTGTTTTCCACACAAATTACCCTGAATTATCCTTTCTTTGTTTCTATCAGGTTTTCAAGTCAAGTCAGCTTTCTCTCAAGAGCCAGACTGGAAGGAGAATATTCCGTACACCCTTGACTCGGTAAAGCGATTCTCGTACCAGCGTCCGGAACATCTCCAGGCGCTTCAGTTACCTACCACTCGCTACGGCAGTAACAAAAAGAAAATGATCCCTGCCAGTGGAACAAGTGAGTTTCCTTTATTAGTATCGTATTTTTGTTCACTGACTTATATCTACTGCTTACTAATTTTATTTGTGACGCCTTCGTTCGTAAATACTTAGTCATGAGGAATACTTGACGGCAGCGTTGGCATCATTAACAATGTTTAGATTTTGTGTGAAAAGTCCACTGTTTTCCAAACAACATATAAAAGTGAACGTACAACATGACTGTGTTTGCAGATGGTAGTGTTTCGTAAAATTATTGAATTTTCCATGTGAAATATCTAAAGCGTCAACACTCCATCGTATCGAAACCTGGCCATTGAAGTAACAATGAAGTCATCATCGTGTGTCCATTGTGCGTTGTTTGTAGTCCATCAACAGTTGGTTGCAACCACTATTGGAACCATATTTTGGGTAACCCTAAACAGCTTCGTTTGATCGACCATGGAGTCGATTTTCGATTGAAAAGACGTCCACCATCACTACTTCCATGCTTTATCGCTATGTGTTTTCCAAGTGTTCACAGTGGTATCAATAATGCATGATTTTATGTTGTAATGCACAATGAGACGATTATAGTGCAGAACGACATTTATGACAGCCGGGTTTGAAAGTATACGCATGCATAACTGTCCATTTTCTAATATGTCCTGTTTTTTCCTTCGTTTACTGAATGTTTTATGGTGAGTAATACTGTGTGGATATAGAACCCGTCGATAATCAACTCTTCTCTTCATTAAAGTAACATCTTAAACGCAGTTTTTACTGTCTTGTATATTAAATATCCCCGGTATTATTCAATAAAAGTTCTTTCTTAGGGTTGAAAGAATTTTGGGGATTTTCCCACGTTGCTGGTAAATGGTTGTGACAAAAAAGGGTGTAATCGTGAAAGGAGCAGATTTGCTATGCTAGTCTTTTACTGATTTCGTTCTCCATCTCTCCGATGAGTTTGAAAATGTGTTCATACTGATGGTTATGGATCTTTACTTTGATAGCGGGTGGCTTCAAACCTGACCGCTCGACCGCTTGTTGCCCAGCTTGTTTATCTGCGACCATTAGTGAGCATTTACATTCTGTTCAGATTTACCTGTTTGGATTTTACTTTCATATTTGAAACTGATTATTATTACTCTTAATCCTGGATTTTTTTTTTCAGGAGTAAGGTATGATTAAAAAGTGTAAATCTCACGCAGTGACGAAACAAGGTATCCCCCTCCCTAGCGCCATTCCACCTTACTGCGCATAACAAACTGTCAATTTTCAGTATGTACACCATAATATTTCACCCTAGCAAAGTGAGTAATGTTAACAGGATTTGAAACCTCTCACTTCTTATCCTTCAGATGCCTCAGATTTGTTACAGTGTTACCCACTGGAAAATAATTTCAAGATCACTATTATCCAAAATCAGCAAGTGCAGAGTGTGACGAACCATATGGTTGGGGTGGGGTGCTCCCAATATATTATCTAAACTATTATAGAAGTCACACCCAGGCTCTATTTCGTTGGAAGTTAAATTAGTGAAAGATAGATGTAAAGCTCTGAGCCCCCAGTCAGCAATGCCGACGGTTAGATGGTTAAATATATAAAAAAGGTTGAAATTCAATTAATAACAATTTAATAACAATTCATTATCAAATGACTCAAATTTCCAATTACACTCCTTCCGCTCGACCCTTTAATAAGCCTATTGCATCACTTGATTAGCAGTGTGAGATTGATTTCCACCTGTCCTTGTATTTCTACTCATCTGTTGTACCCTTTTTCTTTCTTACTTCTCCCAATTGCTTCTCCTCTTCCTCCCCGTCCTTTCTCCAAATTCCTTCTCCTCCTCGACTTTCTCTAGACTCCTTCTCCTCCTGCTCCTCCTCCACTTTCTCTGCCACGACTACGCTTCTGTCGACTTCGACTGTCTCGGTTACAGTCTCAATTCCGTTACCAACTCTTGAAGACTTGGGACCCAATGGAAGCGGAAGTTCTCTGTCCCCTAAAAAGCTTCCTGTGAAAACACAAGGACGCTACAATCTTTTTCCTTAACCCTCTCATCTCACACTACACACAACCTATCATCAGATGACGGCTCATAAATTTCGGTCACGCATTGCTTCACATCGAGATACCCATAAGTTCTTGTATGGTAAAACA
>JAECUM010063921.1:0-26058 GCA_016617855.1 Megalonaias nervosa | reverse complement strand
ATATATATATATATATATATATATATATATATGTGTGAGGAATATTACGGACATATTAGTTCACATTTATTTTTTAAATGTGTTAGAAATTTTAATTATCGACAATATTATTAGAAAGAGTCGATTGTTAGTTTGTATGTAGAAACAAGTTACAGCACTGCAGCAGAATCGTGACATTATTCTGCCAACAGTATATGTTCGAAAAATTTAACAGCGAACTGAGCAAAGAAATCCAGGAAAACAAAACCATTCCTGATTAATATAGACATGTAAAAAGAAGATGATATATAAAATTGAAAACAATTCGTATTCTGTATATGAAACAAACGATAAAGGTACACCATAGCATAAAAAGGAATGCAGTGGCAACTAGGTTTTGTGTACATAGATGCGTAGTTGCACTGGTCGCTACTTAAAGCAGGATAATCATTAGAAATGAGAATTATACGTCTCCTATATTTTTTTTTTACCCACATATATGTACTCATATTTCCTAGAACAAATATGCCATAGGGCCCATGTTCGCTTACTTTACATATACGGCTATTTTCACGTATGATTGTATTGTCCAGATCTGACATACTCAACCTAAGAGTACTGCTTGAGTCAGTTGTAAATGCTCTGTTCCAGACCGACGGTTGTAGCTTAGAGATAAATTCATCATTTTGCTGTATAAAGGGACCAGCCATTAAATGTTCCACAGAAGTTATGTGTCCCTATTAAGGACCAAATCAATCGGACCGAAAACGCCAATCAAAGCAGGAGCTCTATTTATCTGACTGAAAAAGCTACTCGAAACAAAATTGTGCACGAACATACAGGTTAGTTACATGCCATGTTAGATACAACAGGTATTTAACTAAGTTCTGACCAGGGATAGTTCGTGATTTACCCATAAAAGTGTTTTGTTCGTGCATGTTTCTTTTTAAACTAGTACAACAGCTTCTTCTGTTCACTTAAATGACATCTGTTCCTGACACATTACGCTACTTCCAAATATCAATGCAGAGCATTATGGTATAGTTGAAAATATCGTGACACTTAAAGGAAACAAATGCCAATCAATATGTTATTGTTTTTCCCAGTCGATAAGAGGTTCGGAATAAATTGCCATTGTCTAAACTTGTGATATAGATTCACATGTCTGATTTGGGGCTTTCATTTGGATAGTTAAGGCCAGATTCAAATATACATATAGGAATACCCATAGCTATACTGGACGAAGTCCTTTACAAATGGTTGACTTGAAGGTAGAACCGAAAGGCTATTATTGGGCACATTTTTTGACGTCTAACCTGAAGAGTCTAATCTGAAACAGATTTCATGACCCACATTATGTTTATGTTTATGCTTCGGCCAAGCGAGAAAAGATGGTGACTGTTTCTGACTTTCTTTTCAAAACGCTTTTCATTTACTTTTAGAAAGAAACTAACTGTCTAATAAACTTTTGTAATCTTCTAATGGTAAAATCTCTCTTTGGTGGCTTCCATTGTACCTGTGTCCATGGACTCTCATCCAGTTATCATCTTGCCACATTTTCCTAAATAGGGTAAGGGCCAATAACAATTTGGTAGGAACAATCAATTCAAACGACCACGAAAGTGGCCAAAACGGACGACCAGTTATTAAATTGAAACGTCTTTACGATCAGACCACCACAAAAAATATAGCTCTGATCAACCTATATCTTCCTGTATTTCTTCTTACATTTAAACATTGAGTTAATTCAAATTAATGGTAGCTTAAAATACAATATAAATAATCTTCCTGTTTCTTTTCAGTAGATAATTATTATATGTTTGGCAAGAGTACAGCGAAAAAAAATGTCATAGAAAAAGAAAATTAGTATAGGCATCACCTGAATAAAATTGCAAAACACAGCAAATGCCTCTTACAACAACAACATACAAAGAAATGCCCTATTCGCGTGCTTATTAGCATATTATTTATTCTGTTTCTTTCTTTTCCAGCTGTTGTACCTTCAACTCCAACTCCCTTGCTACGGGAAATAACATTTTCTTTGTTCGTTGGTTCATCTGTTTGCAAATATGTGTGTGTGTGTGTGTGTGTGTGTGTGTGTGTGTGTGTGTGTGTGTGTGTGTGTGTGTGTGTGTGTGTGTGTGTGTGTGTGTGTGTGTGTGTCATTGTGCTCGTATGTTCGTTCATTACGCGTTCCATAAACCCTTGATTTCTTTCAAGCTTTATCACCTATGCACGTTAAAACTGGTGTTTGATGCATCTCAAAGAGTAAATTGAATCATAACACAATTAGGTCACCGTGATTCAAACTCACACTTGAGTCACTGTTTTATTTTCAGCTATTTGTTCGTTACACCCTCGTTATCGTGGACCCTCTTACACCTACGCTTATGAAATTCGATATTTGGACGTATTGCAAGGAGGGTAACTTTACCATACTGACACTAGGTCACTGAATATTTTCCAAGTCCAATCAATATTGTATTTCAATTATTCATTCCATACACACTTTTCACACACACAAAAGCAAATGTATACGAAGGTTTATCTCGAGGAGAATCATTCAATAGTACCTAAATATAGCTGATTGTAGGTTTTTCAAACATTGTTTACTATTCAGCAACCTTGTTACCTTCAGGTATTCGTTTGTAACGCTCTCTGGGGCATAATGTTTACGCTTGAGGGACGTTTTTAGTTTCTGCTATTTGCCTGTCATATACCATATTTTTGACCCTATTTCTAAAAGAAAAATCAAACCTTTTATTTACCTTCCATTGATGAAACTTTACATGTCAATGTATCGGAATGATTGGTATAAGGCAGTAGTATGTTTCACTTTCATATATTGGCTCGCATTCTAGTTTCGATTCAGAATACGTGTTTTACGAGTCGGAATTAAATTCCGGCCAGTATGTCATATTTCTGTGCAAGGCACTTAATTCCAATTTCTTTTGCATCAAAACCCTCATGCAGGTTGCTATATTGTCTGATACTATCTATTTGCATAGGAGTGCATTGTTGTTAATTTAGTTTAAAAGCAAAATTACCTACTTTAATACAATATTTATTGTTTTATGAGAGTTTAATATCAGTGGAAAATTAATGTGTCTTCGGTGTAAGTCATTCTTTCTTATGAAAGATTAAAGTCTCTTAGAGCTCACAATAACGTATACAAAATCACCTGTATGTATCATAAGATCGTATCTAACTCCATATAAATCTTACACGTTTAACAAAAAGTCACTAAAATAATAAATTAATCTCTACAATGTTGTGTCATTCATACTATCATGACCCCTTAAATATGTCCAAACCCGCATAAAAAATCATTCTTAATCAGCGGGCGACATTGTAGCTGAGAGCTTAATCAATGAATCGTCAAGCGTCCTCTTAACAATCTCTGATTTATGACTGATTGTTCAAATCCAGTCTTCAAATATGATTTATATCTATTTTCTAATAATTGCATTTATTAGTATTTCCTGTCAGTGTGCAGTTTGATTAAATTAATTAGAGAATAATTTCGAGAATCGTCAAAATCTATCATTTTACTCTTTGAACGTATGCATTATCCCTCAAATCTAATACCGGTCTTAACACTTCAAAACAATATCCTTTTTAATTTCCAAATTGCATTTCCATTTTTCAGCTCCGACATCTGTGCAAGGGGGAGACACTGTATTAGTAATAGCAAATGTGTACTTTCCTTTGCTCAATACAATCATGCTTGGTTTTCTTTTTATATGCGGTGTTACCTGGGCGGTTGGGAAGATTCGTAAGTAGCTGACAAATGTGATAAGAAAATTACTATTGTAATCAATCAACAGGTGCTGATAAGCTTTTAATTAGAAATTATGAATGGCTTTTTCTATAACATGCAGACATTTTCAGCTATGTTTATTGCAATAAAATCAATTAGTGTTCAATTATATAATATTTAGTGAAGGAAAGTAATATTTTAAAAGTATTGTTTGAATGTTCAGTTGATACCAGGCAAGGGGAAGTAATGTCCCCGATATTGTTTACATTGTGCTTAAAGGACTTAGAGTCCTCCATACAGGCAAATATCAATTGTGGATTAATAATATATACTATGAACTGATGATATGGTCCTTTTCCAGAAAATTCTAAAGGATAAACAAAACTGAATTTGTTTCCATTTTACGATTCAAATTTGGTAATACTTATAGATGGGATGCATATAATATACACTTTGTTGTACTTACCTTAAATACAGGTCAAGAACAGTGTTATCGGAATAGAATTCAAACGAAAAGCCCTCCCCCAGGACAATATAGGACCTGTAAGTAAATAAGCAAAAGAAAATAAAATGAGACACACTGGCATGACATGCATAAATATTTGGATGCTTACATACGTACATACATACATACATACATACATACATACATACATACATACACACATACATGCATACATACATACATACATACATACATACATGCATACATACATACATACATACATACATACATACATACATACATACATACATACATGCATACATAAATACATACATCCATCCATCCATACATACATTACATACATACATACATACATTTATACACACATACTAGAAATATACTCTTTGACTCTTCTAATCAGTTGATCGATTAATAAGAGATGAGAGGGACGTTTTGAAAGGTCCACTATCAACCAAAGATATCATTGTGCACTTACTAAAATAATATTAAAATGGAATAGTCTCATGTTTTGTGTGGGTTCTCCTTAGAATTATGGAAATTCTTTCGGATCGATCTTTGGCTTTTTTGTAGTAGAACTCTGATTTCATGCATATACTGATTTTATGAACTTGTGATGTCGGGCTACCTATGGTCCTTTTCTTCCTTTCTTTCTATTTTCCGTCATGAGTAAAAATGGCGCAGAATTTATCTACACGATCATTTATAGCATGATTAATCATATAGTCTCCGAAGGAAGTTCGCAAGTACATCTGGTTCCAAGCTTCTTAACTTGTCGCAAAGCTTATTCAAACAGTAAATGAAACGTTATGAGTCTATGCTTTTAAGATGAGCAACAGCAAAGAGTGAAGACAACAAGCTTTGTAAAATTTAACAATAAATTTATTTCCCTATAATACAAGGTGAACATGAGAAAAAGGAACTTTCGGTATTGCAAATGAAATCCAAAAATAATTCAAGAATTAAAGACACAAGTCCTAGTAATAAAAAGTCCTGAATGAAACTCAGTTCAAGTCCGGATGAGATCCAAAATTGAAGGCGATGACGTGACTGTTATGGTCAGCGAAGTGCTGATGTGTCAACAGTCTCTTTTTGAATCAAAGAAATATTATTCTAGGTTTAAATTCTGTATAAATTCCAATGAATGTCTTTATCCAAGAATTCTGTCACAGCACTTTTGTAATTCCAGAGAAAATAATTATTTGAATTCAATAATTTGAAGAATATAAAATTCAGCCCAAACTGGACACAACATAATACAACTTAAAAGTTAGATGTTAAAGCACGACTGGTAAAATCTTCAGTCACAAGATAATATAGTTCTCTGCTTGACCTTATGCAACATTAGCATTTTCTAACAACACCATTGCCTAATGGAAACTAACCTTCGAGAATGGTATAATGTGCCTTGTTTACACATAATACACTAACCTATAAAGTTCACTTGGGAATCTAAAAAACCCTGACCCTGATCAACTTATTTACCACTTCTTGTTTACTTGAATAATAATTTGGTTAATGAGCTCATACACATAGAGTATAATGAAGGTCTTTTAGTTTTTTACTTTAATGAAATAAAAGACATAAACAAGTTAATCAGGCCACGCTGAAATGAATTCAGTTTTGGACATGATCAAGTCCAGCAAATAATGTTACATTACAATAACATGTAATGAAATAAAAAGACTTAAAAATAACAGAAATAAATGAAATTAAATATACATAACACGTCACCTCATAAAGAAAGAGAATGATTTAGGCAACAAAAATTTCTTTTTACAATTAGTCAAATACACATGTGGTAAATAAAACTTGAGATGAAATAATATGAATGACACAAAGTATACATGAAACAATATATTTATATACACGTGAAAGTGCATCTGCTTTCAAATTGTGTTTTCTCTTAATGTTCCCGATTTCAACTTAATAATCATGCAACAACAAACTCTACCTCACTAATCTCTGAGCTTTGTTTTTCATCTTGCCGATGAACGTAAGGGGGTTGTGATCACTAAACGCAAGAATCGGAGAAATAGCTGAACTAATGTTAACTTCAAAGTGTTGAATGGCAATATCAAAGCCAAACATTCCTTCTCGATTGTGGAATAATTTCTCTGGTGCTTTTCTAATTTCGTAGAAAAAGAGAAAACTGGATGATCAACACCATTTTTATATTCTTGTACCAATACTGCTCCAACCCGAACATCATTTGCATTAACAGACAGTTTAATGATTGGCTGAAATTTGGAGCTGTAAGACGTGGTGCACTCTTAAATATGGCCTTTAGCTTATCAAAAGCCTGCTGACGTTTTTCAGACCAAAGAAACTTGGTTTTCTTGCTCGTTAAATTTGTCAGGGTTCAGCAAATATGAAAAAAAATTGGAATAAAATTTCCGATAGTACCCAGACATACCCAAATATCGCATCAGTTGCTTTTATTGATAGGCACTTGGAATTCAGAGATAGCCTTGACCTTAGCATCTATAGGTTTAACGTGCCCATTTTCCACTATTTGTCCTAGAAATGTTACACAATCACGGCAAAACTCACTTTTGGATAAATTAATTGTCAAACTTGCATCAGTGAGTCTATCAAAGAATTTCCAAATTGTCGCCAGTTGATCTTTCCAGGTATCATTATAGATGATGACATCATCGATGTAAGCATCACAATTATCTAGACCAGATACAATCATGTTTATTAAACGTTGAAAGGTACTTGGAGAACCCTTCATCCCAAAAGGCATCACCTTATATTGGTAAAGTCCATCTGGAGTCACTGATATCGAATTTTTCCTTGCCATTTCCGTCAGTGGAATTTGTCACAATCCTCTCAGAAGGTCAAATTTGGTGACATACTTTGTATTTTCAATTTTGTCAATGAAGTCATCGATTCTTGGTAATGGAAATGAATCTGTTTTACTCACACTGTTCACCTTTCTATAATCAGTGCACATGCGGAAAGTATTATCTGGTTTCGGAACAATTATACACGGTGAACTCCAATCACTTTTACTTGGCTCTATAAAATCATTCTCCAATAAATACTAAATTTATTTTTTCACGCATTCCTGTTTGAGAGCGTTCATTCTACACGGGTGTTGTTTCACAGGTGTGGCATTTACCATTTCAGCGTCATGAAAATTTTGTTTGTTCTTGTAGGAACATCTGGAAATTAGTGCTCATATTCAAGTAATAACTGTTTAAGTTCATTCCTTTCTTGTTGTTGCAAATGTGAAAGTGTCTGGTCCAGATGATTCATAATTTATGAATTCCTAAGATGTGTTGCTCCAAAGTCAGAAGAGTCCGATTGCATTCCTTCGCTTAAATCCTGATTGTGTGGGACACGTACAACTAAATTAATTGCATGATTAACCTGGCTATCTCTCTCAAGATCCTGGTCTTCTTTAAATGTATTTACATCCCAGATGTACGACTATTATAATTTAACTCATTCATTTTCTTATTAACTTTGTAAGGGCCGTAATATCTAATGTGAAGAAAATCCTGACGAAAGAGCAAAAGAGACAGAACTCTATCAGCAGACTCAAATGTTCTTTCTATTGTATTTCTGTCAAACAATAATTATTTGACCTTTGACTTGAATTGTTGGCTGCCTAATTCGTGCAGAACTTGCTGAAATATTCTAGACATAATACTTTACCCTTCATCAGATTAGACAGCTTTTGGAAGACCAAACTGAGTAAAAACAAAAGCTTTATCAAAACCTTTACTATTGTTTTAGTTTTAATATTCCTCAAAGGAACTGTCTCTGGGAATCTTGTTGACGCACACATTATTGTCAACAAGTGTTGTTCACCTAACTTGATATTAGGTACGGGACCCACACAGTCTACCATTATTCTGCTAAATGGTTCGTCAAATGCTGGAATATGTTACAGGTGAGCCTTAGGTATCTTCAGATAGGGTTTTCCTACCATTTGACAAGAGTGACGAGATCTACAGTATTTACAAACGTCACGTTTGATTTTTGGCCAATATAATTGATTAAATATATTGTGATAAGTCTTATTAATCCCTACATGACCAGCCAAGTGAGTTTCATGGGCCAAACTAAGAATTTCCTCTCTGTATGTTTGTGGAACTACAATATGACAAATCACTGACCAGTCGTCACCAGCAGGTACCTCTGGAGGTCTCCATTTTCTCATAAGAATCCCATGTTTAATGAACTAACAAACAGGTACTTCTGTGGCATCTGTTTCACTAACTGCCCTTTCAAACAGACACTTCAATTCAAGAATTCGAAGAAAATAAAATCAGCCCAAACTGGACACAATATAATACAACTTAAAGTGCAAGATGTTAAATCACAACTGGTAAAATCTTCAGTCACAAGATAAAATAGTTCTCTGCTTGACCTCAGGATATATTAGCATTTTGTGTAAACAACCATTGCCTAATGGAAAATAACCTTCTAGAATGATGTAATGAGCCTTGTTTACTCACAGTACAATATCCTATAAAATTCACTTGGGAATCTCCAAAAATCCTGACTCTGATCAACATATTTACCACTTCTTGTTTATTTGAATAATAATTTGCTTAATGGGCTCATACACACTGAGCATAATGAAGCTATTTTAGTTGTTTACATAAATGAAATAAAAAAGATAAAAAAAGTTAATCAGGTCAAGCAGAAATGAATTCAGTTCTGGACATGGTCAAATCCAGCAAACAATGTTACATTACAAAAACATGTAATGAAATAAATAAAATTTTAAAAAATTAAAAGCAACAGACAAACAATTAAATTAAATGTACATAAGAGAAAGTTCAAAACCATTCATCCAGCAAGTGAGACATGACTCAGTGCCAAACCACTTCGACATGATATCGGAAAATAAAAATGAAACTAAAGGATAGAAAGTGAAATGCAAAAGAAGACGAAGCCACGTCATTTTATAATGGTAAAGAAATCAAACTCAAAAACACATTTCTTCTTCTTCTCTCTATCTCCTGTGTTTTCATTTACTACATTCAGAGGATATATACCAGCTAAAAATATATAGTATAACCTGGCGAAGTGTATTTAAAGAAGTGTACTATGTTTGATTATTACTTCAGTCGTTTCCCCATTTATCACCTCCGTTTGCTTCATTTTATCCAAGCAGACGTAATTTATATTTTTTTGTGTTTTTAAACTTATGTGAAATATTTATATTTTTATCTGTGAGTAATAAGACTGGGTAGAATGTATTCTTCATAAACGCGAATATTACGTTAATGCCCCAACAACGTAATATTATCATGCTTCTTCCCAGCAATGGTCTCAATTTATATATAAAACCGGTATTTACGACAGCATGTGTCAGTTATATTTATGTTTAGGTCATATCTTTGTCGAATTTCTTACACTTTAATTCTTAGCATTTTAGCAATATTATTGTTCAACTGCCACTTTCGCATGAGTTTTAGAGAAGTTAATACCTGCTCCAACATTGATGTGGCTTACATTTGTATACAAAAAACATCATACTCCATGCTGAGCAATTTTATAAGAAGATTGGATTGTGTTTTGAAGAGTCAAATATTAGTTCAAACACAAACCAGGTTGGATCTATAATGATTGCTCATAACGCGTTTACGATTACTTTGAAACTTAAGAAGATATTCCGGCAAAATTATTTAAACTACTTTGAAAATGTTTTGAGACTATAAACAATCACAATAATTATAAACATACAAAACTAACAAATAAACATTATAGCTTCAATTATTATATATTCGAAGTGTGCGGAACAATTTACAATTTTTAAATTTGTTTCGCCAATTGAATTGAAAGTTTGATCCTACACTTATCACACATATTAATTATAACTTAACACATTTTGCAGTGTTAGCTTATAGAACAATCAGTAAGAGTGACCTTATATAATTCCAAATATCTGATAAGTCAGCACGTTGGCGAGTCTAGATTTGTACTACCCGATGATACGTCATTGTGCAATAATTTGGAACATCGATTTCTAGGTTAATACAAATATTTTCCAGTATCCGCAACAAGTTGATATAAACTAGTTGAAACATAATACATTTAAAGGTTTAATTCCCGTAGAAACAGCCATGTAATGTTTTGCAAACACTACGGTTTTTCTGTTTTATTTGTTTGTCTTATCTATGTTTTGTATATGCTTTTGACAAGGACTCATTAAGAATCGAAAGCGCTCAGGCTAGTTAGAATATATTATACTGGTGGAATATATATATATATATATATATTCCACCAGTATATTCCTCCAAGTATATCTGTTTTCGTCTTCCATTCTTTCTTTTGTTAGATACTAGATACTTTAAGTGTAGCTGATTCGATGGCTACAATTGATATCATAAATTACAGTACACATTGTAGACGTGATTCTCAGTGTGCACTGCCTTAAATGGTGAAACCATGTCTTCCCAATTTGGAACATTCATACATACGAGGCAAAAGAGAAAGTTTAAAAAAATACGTATAATTGTTTCTTCCGTACAATGTGGGAGTTATGCTTGAATTGAGACAAAAATATACTCTTGATCGATCAGTGCAGGTGAATGAATTTGCGTGTTGATTGGATAACTTTATTTTGCCGTGATAAAGTCATTTTCATTAGCCTTGTTGTGGTTAACTAAAATTTAAACAACGCTATTACGTACAGGAGCCCTCCATACTTTACTTTCTTCAATGATAGCAATGATACAACAGCTCGTACAGGCGCTTTCCTTGAAAAGCTATTTACATTATACTATTATTTTCTCTTTCATTCATCATTCGTTACCCATATTTCTCTCCTCTATGTTTTGATGCCGAAAAGGCAAGACTGAGACGAAGACACGCACATGAATTTACACCAAATATTTATTTGCATTTCAGACTCATTTAGAGCGAATTCCATCGATATCAATGACTAAGAAAATGTCCCGATGTATCATCGGAGATCGAATCTGAGATGAACACGCAAAGTTAGCTGTGTACTTATACAGGATTCGGTTAGGAAAAAAAACAGCATTACAAGTTAGATATAATAATTGTTTTCTGACTTGTCTTTCCAATAATGTAATGAATGATTTCATATTTCCTTCATGTATTGATTTCGTGCCTATAAAATGGAGCCTAACTACGTTACAGTTGTTCAATAAATCCTTGCAATTAATGTACTGTCAAACTGTAAAGTCACATTGTTGGTCCCGAATATAGCGATTACAAAAAGAAAATTTTTGAAAGTAGGGCAGGTTAACTCTAAATATACGTTACCCAAATGTTGCTGTTCATGTTGTAAATAACATGCATATCACATTCATTATCAATTCAGTTGAGTTCAAATACAACGATATGACTCTTTCGAACACGTTCCCCGATGTCATTAACGTCAGCAAAGTAAGCACTAATACATCCAGAGAACGACCATTCCAAACACGAAAATTCATTTTTTTCTGTCTGTATCATATAGTCAAGGGACAATAAATCTTGCCCATTATCTCCCTTTGCTACCTACAGGTGTCGCTGTTTTAAGTTTTCGCTTGTGAACTGACAAGACATTGTTTATTTCGCCTCCAGCAACCAAATGGATATTTGTGCCATTTTCATTCCACCCACTGAAGGTTTTGTTATTTCAAATTTATTGAGGACTATTCTACAGATGGTCTACATTATTTATTGAATTTTTGCAATAATTATGTGAATATTTTTCAACTCTGGGTACTTAGTTTCTACGTTATTTTACGCATGCATGTACGAGGTTACCTTTTATTAGACGGTGTTGAAGTTCGTATTGGTGCGCACTTTCTATTTATATATCACCCACTGAATAGCAGGCATCTCTGATATATTTAATGCTATTAACTATGAATTTCCCTCCAGTTCTTGCTTTGTCGTTTAAGAATCAATTATGACGACTAAGTAAACAAAATTCCAGAAGGCAAGCCAGCGAGAATCTAATGTCCCATGTCTCGTATATACAAAGTGTACATCTTCTACTATGTGCAGCCTGTGCGCCAGTTGGTCGACGAATACACGGTTAACAGTTCTGAGGAAAATTGCATGAAAGAGGGAGTGAAGTGGAAATCAAAGGGTCGAAAGTACTGATGCTTTAAACATGCGGAATCAAACAACCGAGAAATATTAATGTTTTTGGCCAGACTTGATGCAGAGGTTGTTATATGGAAAATATCGATACTTTTTTAGGGGAATTTTCACCTAGTTCTAGGCAGCCCAGGTGGCGAACCCACCCCATATGTCCGAGCATGTACGTCCGGGTGCATGGGATGTATACATGACTTGAGTTTTTCGAGTGCCGTCTAGCCGCACCACAGGTTCGATGCCGTTTAGGCTGCCGACCGTACCTCCTGTCGTTCGACTCTCGATCCATACAGTCCAGCCCACCTGAGTTTTGATGCCAAATTGACTACCCAACCTACCGCCCAACCGTCCTGCAATCGATTGATACCATTCAGTGACTGGATGGTTTCCGCTACATATCGTCCTTTGCTTTGTCAAGTTGAGCAATGGGACGTTAACATTACCACGGATCATGTAGATAGATCTGCCAGTCCGCCTAACAAGACCATTACTCAGGCATTAGAACCGTCCGTACGCCTGACACCCATACATACTGTTTTCGTTTCAGCATGCCGTCCGTGCCGATTCGACGATTACATTCTACGGTTCATGCTAGCCATTTATTCTCGGCTTACCCTCTTGGACGGTACCGTGACAGTAGTAAAGACAAAGGTCATTCGTCGTCTTTGCCTCCGGGAAAGTTGTATACGGATAGCAATATTCATCCCGTCCAGGATTGTATCGCACAATGAATGTGAGGACAAACTAGATTATTATTCATGTTCAGATTCAATGGCAGAGTGGGCTAAATATAGCATTATGTGGCGAGAAAATATATGGGGTGTTGCCGAACTTAGACCGTTCACAATCCCTTCCTCTACATCGGTATACAAGATTCAGAATGTCAGTTGTTTGTGACGAAGATGAAGTCATCCCTTCATTCCATCTTCGCCACAGTTGGGACAAATCTATGAATTCGTCGAGAGTCTCTCTGCCAAGACCAGAGACCTTTGCAGCTCCAAAGCCTTTCTTTTTTATAACTAAGAGTCAGCTTCCAGAGTTCTTTGCTATCTCGTTTGTCTACGACCCATTCCGACGCCTTCATTGCAGATTCCACTTCGTTAGACAAGAAATACGCTGAGGTCATTCTGACATTGCCTGTTTCAATAAGGTGGATAAATGTAGAAATATACTTGGCACACCACTTCGAACCTGTTTCACGTCTTCGTTGTGGGCGTCTCTGGCGCTATATCAGGCTTGCATTCAAGGTCGGCAATGAACATCACACCCTGACCCTATAAACATCTATTTCGATCTCATCTGCTCTTCGGTGGCAAGCTAGAGGACTTAAGGAGAAAGGACGCTAAAAAGGAAGCTAAATGGCTGCCCCTCCATCTCTCTTTACAACAATCACTGCCCTGTACATCATCTCCAATTCACTTTCAAAGACCTGATAACCGGAGACAAGGAGATACGGGATTGTTTGCTGTTGAACTCAGAAGCCATCTGCGATCACAATCCTATGCATGAAGACAATCTGCTAATCAGCCTCGGAGGCAGTCGTATCCAGGGGATAGGAGACAATATTTGTCACACCCACGCCTCATCACTCTCGCCTTTGACACGCGTCCCCAACAGCCCAAAAATAATTATCCGGTAGGCGCCCAAATCTTTTTTTTTTTGTTTTGTTTTTCAAACGGTGTTTGATAGGTCGATCCAAACTGTCTTAGAAAGGATTCGGTCCTAGTTTTCCCAACACCTTCCTCTTTGGTCTACTCCATTCCTTACGGAAATACAGTGGACGCGGTAAAGAACATAATTTTGTAGCAAAATGTTGAATCCTCCTCGAGCAACGGAGGGTGGAGATTGTTTGAAATCCACATTATGTATTCCTAAAATCCTGCTCTGGTTAGGACTTCCAATGAAATTCAAGATTAAGAGACGCATATCTTCACGTTCCAATCCATCCGTCCTTACGGAATTTTGTGTGCTTTACATACTGAGCGAATTGTTATCAGTTTCGAGCTCTCGCCTGGTTTGAACACAAGTCCATGAACCTTTATGGATCCACTCCACTGTATCGTATTCCATTGTTTTTAAAAAGACTTCATGAGTTTCCACGGATGCCTAACGGGACGCCATCTTTCAGAAACATATGATCAGTTCCATTCTAGTCAAAGGAAAGAACAATCGAATTTCCTTTTTACGTCATCTCTTTGTGATCTATTGGGAAGTTCCATCTTAGTCCATCCCATCCGATTTTCTAACCCACATGAACCTAGCACGTCTTACCCACCTTCGAGTTTGCCAAATCCTCGTCCACACTTAATCAATTTCCAACATAAAATGGATCACAATCATGGAGATTCTGCAACTTCTCGGAGCAGCAGTGAATTTTATCCCGCTCGGTTACTGCTAAATATTTCAATCAGATCGCTCGGTGGTCCTCGTGACCCAACCCGATTTCGATGAAATTGGTAACCGTCAGTAGGTAATCAAAAGTCATACCACCTCTTTCTTGTATTAATACGAACAAAGAGGCTTCGAACAGGACCCGACACATGTGCTCAGACATCATCTAAAGCGGAGGAATCAAGTTTGTCGGGAGCAAAGGCGCCTTGTTCTCCCAGTCAAACCATTCGCTCCCTCTCATAGGGGTTTAGGTGGGTTGTATGTACGGCATACGCTGACATATCACTAGAATAGAGTTACCTCATGAAGATCTCTGTTCATGAGATAAGAGTAACCTCAACGAGCCTTGTATTGACCGTCATACCTCTATCAAAGTCATCGTCAAGGCCATTCGGTTGCATGCAAAGTCATCCTTCTAAAGTTTTATCTGCTGGACGTGGCTCCAAAGCGAAATATTATAGATCTGGTAGACTGAGTCGCATAACCGGCTACCAAACTCAACATCAGTACAACAACCTCCAGACAAGCACCCTGGTTAGCTTTCACTTGATTCGCCAGAAAATTTCTGTGTGTCAAAGAAGATCTCACTATTTCTTCTTTCCAGTCATAACCATTAGGTGAGTGAATTAACCTGTGTTACAAGTCTATGCTCTTAAAAGTGTCCATGCCCTTAAAAAAGTAATAGCAAAGAGTGAAAAGCAACAGCCCTGTGAAACTCAATAAATTGTTTATTTGCCTAGAATACAGAGTAAAAATGGGAAAAAACACGTACTTACTGTATTGCGAATTAAATCCCAAAATTATCCTAGAATTACAAACTGGTACTAACAATTTAAAGTCCTGAACAAAATTCAGCAGTCTAAATTAAGTCCAAAACTGAAGGTAATGATTAGTCTGTGGTAGCTCGTAGAGTGTTGATGTGGCAGCAGTCGTTTGTTGAATCACAGTAATATTTGCCTGGTTTTGATTCAATATAAAGTCCAGTGACTTACAAGAATTACAAGAATTTTATCAGATCACTTTTGATTTTCTAGATAAAATAAACACATGAATTCAATAATTTGAAATAAAAGTCCAGCCCTAAATCACATACTGAACACAACTTATAATAGAGCTTGATTGTACGATGTCTTACAGCACGAATAAAAAATCCTTTCAGTTACAAGATTATATAGTTCACTCGTTAATCTCAGGTCACAATTAGCATTTTCTAAATATAAAAACTATTATCTAATGGAAAAAACCTTCTTGAATGATCCTGATCCTAACAAAATAAAAAATATTGGTTATTATTAGAAACCAGAATCTGAAGTTTATAAAGTTTTTGAATCACTTATATATCCACTTGAAGCAGCACAATCCATGAATCCATTTCTGTCCTTCGTCCAAAAGGTTCTGAACTTCATCTGCCTAGGTTTCTATAGTGGAGAAGATCCATGATGAATGTGCACAGTGATTATCACATGATGGTCTCCAAGACAGGAACCAGTTTCACATTTTCAGCTATTTTCATCAGAAAATATGTCAGTGTCATAGTTGATATCCAGATTCAATCTTCTGACTCATCTTAATACGAATATGTTTTCATATCAATATTTTCAAAGAAACTTCTATTTACAGGAATTAAGTATACCACTATCATTAATTTGTAGTCAGTATCAAATACTATTCTTTAACAATTAAGCTAACATTGTGTCATCTGTGTTCAGAACATAACTTATTGTACCTAATTAAAGGTCTTTATTTAATGGCTTGCGTGACTGACTTCAAAAGTAACTATTATTCATATCACTCTTAGTGTTTTGAATATTACTAGCATTATCTAAAATTTGCATCAATCAAATTCTCCATATATTCAACATTTCCGTTTGACACCAGAGTGGCATAACAGTACAAATATCCAGATTTCTAGTTGAGTTTTGTTTGCCTCTTTTTTATTGTTACACTAGTGGAATAAACCGATGATTTAAACTTGCGCCTTCATGAAGTCTCCATTTACCATAGTGGACCACTTTTCGTTTCAGTTTAGGAGCTCCTTCTATTCTGTATATTCTGTATGATAAAGCATTGACCTTTTTCAACATTTAATTGATCTTTTTACCCTCATTTTAATTTCGAGGTTCGCACAAATTTTCTGGTTGGATTGTACTGCCAAACAGCATCACATTTTTTGTATTTATTAAAATTTATTTTTGTGTAATATTTTCTTTTCATATATTTACTAGACAAATTAAGTATTTCTGTTGCAAACAAAAGAACTTTTTATTTTTTTTGAGATTTATCTGCATTCTCTGAATATTATTATTCTCAGTTATTTCAGGCTTGCCTGATACCAAATCAATGGGAAGGGTTATTTCGCGACCAGAATTCACTATACTCGGAGTTATTCTAATTGATTTTTGTACCGCTGCTCTGTATGCAAGTCTCACGAAAGGAAAGAATTCATCCCAACTATCGTGATGTGAGGACAAATATGCTGAAAGCCTATTATATATGGATCTATTAGCACTCTTTATCACGTCATCATTTGTGGTCCAGCAACAGAAGTTCTCATTTCTTCAATTCCCAGTAGCATACAGGTATCTTTGAAAAGTGTAGGCTCAAATTGTGTTACTTGAACTGTGAAAATAAGAAGCGTCATTCGGAATCTAATGATAGAATTATCAACCAACTCTTTTAGCTGCAGTTCTTGCTTACATCGTTTCTTTTCGGTACGCATTTGGCCATTAACCATTATGCATTTATTTCCCTTTTAGCCTTTTTTGAGTGTACCTATAAAATCAATAGCACCCCTTTCCATTGGAGAAACTACATTCTGCTTTTGTTTTTATAATGGAAGATTTTCTAGTGACGTTTACATCCCATTTAATGCAGCAATCCTCTAAATCTTTATTCATCACATACCAAACGAATCTGTCACACTTTTTCTCTCAGGTAATCCTAAGTATTCAGCTGTGACACTGTAATGTAACTCAATATGAAGCTTTTTAAGCAATCCAGCAAAACATTATACACGATGACTCTCTTTCCATCATCCCTTTCGCATTTCCTAGATAAGATATAATCTTTCATCAGCCTGTTTCCAGTAATATTTTATTTCATGGCAGCAATGCGAAACATCTACCCATTCAGATTTACTTTCACTTCTCTGCACCCCCTTTAAAGCTTTCAAAACTCTATCATTATTTTGTATAGGGTTCATTTCAATATATCTAAGTTCTCAACATCATCTTTTGATTGGAACGTGAACGTTTTTTTTCTGTACTTATGCTACAGTCTGAAGATGGGAGATCATTCCTAACATCTTTTTTTTTTTTTTAAACATAACAGTGTTTAACACTATTGCCCTTCATTAATAAATGGTTTCACTAATTGCTCTTGATTTGTCTGCTTTAGCATGTAGAATATCTAATATATTTCTCACTAGATTATTCTCATTGGAAGAAGAGTATACAAGTACCACACAATACATGCTTAACACTAAACAAATAAAATATATTAGTTCAGTAGGGACTAGGCATAGTAAAACACTATTATTAGTGATTAGATAATATCCCTTTTATATTTCGTGCTGTTTGTTTGTGTTTGTGTGATGTTGATTTGTAACGTAGCTTTAACAATGTTTCAGTCATATCGCAACGATGTCTGCAGTGTGACAGTTATGGTGATATCTAGTACTGGGGCATCATGCTGCAGACATGTAGCATGATGTTCCACCCAGTCACATTATCATGACACCAGACCGACCAGTCCTAACAGCCTAGCTAGGCAGCTGTTATTACCATTTTCATAAGTCTTTGGTATATTCTGATGACCTTTCAAACATTTCTGTTAGATGTCTTACAGTACTTGCCTTCTACTCACAGAATAGAAATACAATCCAGTATTTGTTATAGGACAATGGGTTTATTGCGCACGAGGTTGGTAAATAGAGATAAATACATTTCTCTTGTTTTCTTACACCCTGCAAATACAATAAAAATACATGTCAACGTAGCCTAGAATAGGTGGTGAAGAGGATGCATCTTTCAGGTGTTGAAAGTCTCCTCCTGTTCCGGTACCCACTTCCATGGTCTATGTTTAATTTTCTTCTGACTTTTACCCGCTATGTTTCGAGTGCTTGGCATTAATACTGATAATGGTCTTGCTATCTTCGCGAAGTTCTTCACAAACTTGCGGTAATAACCAGCAAATCCAAGCAATTACCTCAATTCCTCAGGGCTGTGTGGAGCTGGCCAGTTTTTGATCATGTCAGTCTTGGCTGGATCTGCATCAACACCAGCCTCTGATATTGCATGGTCGACATATATGACTCTTTCCTTGAAGAATTGGCTCTTCTTTGGAGATAACTTCAAACCACACTCCGTAAGCGTTGTTAGGACCTTCTCCAGATTCATTAAATGTTCTTCATAGGTTTTACCGAAAATGATTATGTCACCTAGATAGATCACGCAGATGGTCTGATGCAAATCTTCCAGGCACTCTTCCATAATCTTTGGCACGTAGCTGGTGCATTGAAAAGCCCCTTGGGTAGCCTCTCAAACTCGTAGAAACCTAGTGGACCCACTGTAAAGGTTGTCCGCTCCTTACGAGATTCATCTAATTCAGTTTGATGATACCCCGACGTCATATCCAGCAATGTAAAACAATTAGATCCAGCCAAACAGTCCAAGATATCTTCAGTCTGGGCAAAGCATAGGAATCCTTGATTGTCATCTTATTCAACTGCGGAAAATCAAAGCACACGTGAAGTTTTACATCCTTCTTCCTCATTAGAACAACAATGCTGGCCCAAGGACTATGTGATTTACGAATCACTCCGCTAGCAAGCAACTGGTGAATGTGATCTTTCACCTCACTGTACATGGAATGGGGTATCCGACGCCACCCTTGCTTACAAGGTGTTTCGTCGATCAGATTGATGCGATGCTTTACAGCTGCCATAAATCCAAAATCTGTTCAACTTCTGGAAAAGATGTCTTCCAATTTCATTATAAGCTTTATTCCTTTTTGTAGATAATCTTTGGACAGTTTATCCGAAGTGATATCCATCTGAATGAGAAAGTCATCTCCTCGCTTCCTTTCAACCACATCTGCTGAGATATCAGCCAGGGACACTGGTTACAACTCACACAAAATAGCTCTAGGGGGAATGCTAATTGTCCTGGCAGTCACGTTTGACACATGAACTTCTATTAGACCATTCCTCGTGCAGTTGTAAATCACCAGACCTGGAGAAATATCTAACTATTAATTTACTGTGGACATCACCGAATTCGGAAGCAGAGCACATATTGAACGATAAGGTACCTCTGTATCAGCGAAGATTTGCAATCACATTACTTTTGCTTTCCACAATAATATTATGTGACTCTGAGCTCTTCAAAACACTAGACAAAGGTTTCTCTTTGCTAAATCCTTTTCTCGCAAGGTCAAACATCTGAATTTCAAATACCACGGAGTTGGTAATCGAATTTTCTGTAGAAATCTAGAGCATGCAGTAGGTAGTTTGTCCCTAGCAACACAAGAACGCGATTACTGTAGTTACTGTCTTGCACGACTAGCATTAGATAACGTTGTTTGCCCATATTTGGCAGAATATCACCTTTTATTTCAACCTCTATGTAGCCATTATATGGTAACTTCTCTCCATTCGCACATTCAACATTCAAAAGGTCTGTAATGGGCTCAATCGGAGTTGTGTTCAAATTCTTGTTATAAACTGTCTGGCTAACTGTTGATACGGAAGATCCAGTATCAATCAGTGAATTTACTATAATACCATTGATGACAACAGAAACATAATTAGCTTGTACTACTAGCTCTGTCGTGTCACTTCCTAATTGGTTGCTGGGGCAACCGCTCAGAAAGCCTAATGCTTGCCCCCAGCCATAAGCTTCGTACAGTTTAAATCACTTTTCGAATGGTCTAGTCGAATACGACAAGCAAAATTAATAAGTCCGTTTTGCCGGCAGCACCATCATATTCGGTCTACCCTCTTATCGGTATTATCTGTCCTAAATTGATTCCTATAGTGTTGCTGGTTGTTGGATATGTGGGATGCTGAATGCTCCTTAAATATCTTCACGGCATGTGACAGCTGCCGGACAAGATCCCTTAATTCACTATGCGCTTTGCTTTGTGATGTGGTTGAAGTTGATGCCATATTAAGATGGGTAGTCCTCTTGGTGCGTTTTAGCTCATCTTCCCGTTGCCGCTGTTCAGATTCAATACGACAAAGAGCTACTCTCAGTTCGTCAAATGTCTTGAGTCAGTCAAACTTATGGCCAGACACATCTTTAAGTGTCTGTTTAAGTCCAATCCACAGCATAGCCCTTATATAATTTGTCTCACTGGTTTTCACTAACCCTTTCTGGATGGCTTTGTTCAACAAATCTTCCAGCCTACAACTCCATGATGAAAAATCTTAGTGCTCATTTTGACGATCACCGCAAAAGTTAGCTAACAAAGTCTCCTTCAAATATACACAGCAATACACACTGTCCAGCTTTGATAATAACTCCTTAATGGATGCTGTTGGACCCAATCGCATAGCAATCCGTCCAGCTTCTCCTCTCAAGGAACGACGGTTGGCATGATATACTTGGTCCTGTATATACGTGCCTTATTGTAAGCATGTAGCTTCGTATCTCCATAATTCATATGATGTTTCACTGTTCCTGTCACCTGAAAATACCGATATCCTTAATTCATGTGGTAGTGTAACAGATATAGGACCACTTGCCACAGACTCTGTCGCAGGTGATCCTGTCAGCTCTATTTTAACAGGAGATTCACACTGTAAGAACCATTTTTGTGTTGTCAATAGTGAATATTGTACAATTCGAAAAATACAGTTTATGGGGAAATAGGTTCTAGCAGAATCAAGTGAACCAGAACTACCTGTATTCTAACTCTGGTATAATTCAGAGTTTAAGATGTAAAAGAAATTTCCAAAGCAACATATTTCCTAAAAATTGTTCTAAGGAAAAAAAAAAGTGAATGGTCACAAAATTAAAGTTCAGGAAGGAAATTCCGTTACTATGAGTATCTGTTACAATGGGTTGCTGTATTATGGACTTAAGATATAAATGAACCAAAAAATACATAGCAAGTTCCATTATTCATCGATTTATCTGTAATAAATACAAATTAATTCAACTTGCAATGGCGATAACCATTCTTACCTACTTCATCAAAGAATGATTTGTTCCAGGTTAAATGAAGAAACACATTATACATTACACATTCGCCTGTTTTCTTACACCATGCAAATACAATACAAATACATTTACTACAACCATAAATAACAATATCGTCATCAGTTTATTATTGTTCTGCATGTATACATTGTTTCAGTTTGCAGTACATTTAATACGAATGGCTTACTACCCTGTACATTTATTAATTATCCATCTAGAGAGATAATGGACCAAATAAACCTACATACAAAACAATCAGTGTGTAGAGCAAAATTAGAGAGCAGACAGACAGACAGACAGACAAGCGATGGTCAAAATGATAGGCTCAGTTAAGAATATGCAGGTTGATAACTTATTTAAGATACTAAAATACATTAACATACATTGTAGAGAAATATAGAGTACATATAAACAAAACTTTTTCATTAACTATATTATAAACCTATTTATCATATCATGTGGGATAAAGGTCAAATCACATTTTCCTTGAAGCAAACGAATCATTAGGCACTTTTATTACTGCAATCCCATGCCCAGCACCCTTCAGAAGCTCCGATGGAATGACCACCACTAATATGCTGTTCATACTATGTTGTATATACAGACAAGTATCAAACAAACTAATCAGAAGGTTACTTACCACTTGTCATATAATAGAACAAACCAGCATGAGTAATAATAAGGGTAGCTTAATTGTTCGTAGTTAACAAGACTCGAACAGGTAACCCTGGTTCAAGGATGCTTAATTGGCTAAATATGTGTAAAATGAGAATAACACAATAATTGCAACTGATGATTTTATTTGACTCATCAATGAACTTGAATTACATAAAATAATAAAATACCCACTTCTGCCTGATTAAAACATGAGTATATAAATTTATAAAATATATAATCCTGCTACAGATATTCTGGCAATTGTTGAACGCAACCATCTTTCCGGTTCATTGCGCCAACGTTTGCACTGTGTACAACTAGAATTGGTTGTTCGTCCGCAGCAACATTATTTTGATGCAATTGAACTGGGGTTTCTCCTAAGTTTGCTTTTCTGACAGGAATGTTTCCACTATGAGGAGGTACTAAAATTTGTACTACTAGTAAACCACTTTTTCCACAAATGTTGAAAATGGTTTAGTTAAACAGATTATTTCTTTGTTTGGTTTACCTTTTACAATCACTTCAGATTTGGACGTATCTTTGATATTTAAAACAATTCTACAACACAAGTCTTTCCCTTCATCTGATTTCGTACTGTGCAGTACTTGTTCCCCTTTTAAAATTGAAATAGCCTTAAATGATGATATTGTCACGTTTGTCTTTCTTCAAATATTCGATACCAATTATAGAATGCTCTCATGTTGTGTGTCTGCTATTAATCTTGCTATTAAGACTTGTGTTGTTGCTTCGCAGAACAAAGAAACTCAGTTTCCATTCACTTTTACATTTATTAAATATACTGTATCTCTCTCTAGTCTGTTTAGTTTCATCGATTTAGAGCTGTTTTTCTTTAGCGTTGGCACTTCAGTCCCCATGCAGTATTCATGTATATCCGTTCTTTCCAGTCTGTTTTTAAAACTATGACTTTCCTAGCACTTTGGATTTCAATTTCTATCTCTCTGTTTAAAACTTTGTTTTCTGTTAGCAGAGTTTGCAAAGTAAACTCTTTTCCATTGTAGTCGCTTTAGTTATCATTTGTTCTAATATTGTCACTCCTAACATGTTGTTTTTGTACTCCCTATTTCTTGCTTCTGATTGCTCATTTGTCTACTTCTCCAACATATTGTCTAGTCTTAGTACACTAACTATTGTATCTAGCTTGCCTTCATCGGGTATATTTTCTAGTTAATAATGCGAGTTCACATTCGTTTGTACGTTTCCGCTTTAGCAACTATTATTTCAGTCTTATTTAGTGTTTTAGAACCAAATTCTCTAAGCCTCAGCCTGGTTTCAAAGTCCTACCATTCGTAAATGAATAGTCGTTGAAGGCTACAATTTCAATTGTTTTACCAGTTGCATCTGGATCTGCCTGCTTCTGGTCCGTGTCCTGAAGCTTTGTGTTAATTAAAGTAAACAAAGTTATTCCCCTATTCAAGAACTCTAACTTTGCGTTGAGTCCTATATATTTCTGCTTTATTCAAAGTTCAAAGTTTGATTTTAGCACATTTACGATGTTGAATTAATCTTTCCTTTTTCCTGATTCAGTTTCATTAAACAATGAGGAAGCAGTACAAGGAGACTCCTAGCTCCAACAATGGCTTTGCATGATACCATTATAAAATAATTAGGAGGATTCCACCTGGAACTTAAGCTCTTTCCAGGAGGAGTCTGCCTAAAACTTTTGACAACTGATAGATACATAGGCGGACATGGAATACTAGAGAGGTCAAAGGAGAATCCATCTGGAATCCATCTAGCTCTAAGACGGACTTTGGTCAAAATTCCTGCTATATAAAGCTTTCTGGGACGTTACATTGTACTTAATTTGTCGTCCCAAAAAAACATCTAGGCAGAATTAACGTCTTAGTCACTGCCATCTATTATATGAAAGGAGGAGTCTGGACTTTTATTTTCTAACAGACATCTAAGCGGAATTAAAAACTTACATCAACTAAAGAAAAGGCAGAATTTGGATTTGGTATTTGCTAGAGTTCCCTTGGATGTAAATTTTGACATTTTCACTTGTGCAACAGAGATGACCTGAATCTGTGTATCATAATCATTTTACAAGATAATGCTCCTTGCTTAAATATATAAATGAGTGAAGGAAATTTTTTTAAACAGTTCATGTAGAAAGAAATGAGCATGCAAGTTTGATTTTGTTTAATATTTTCACGATACGATGATTGGACTAAACAAATTTTAGAACAACGTAACGTTTAAGAAATTTTGAGGTTGGGTAATCATTTGACAATGAATTTATTGGTAAAGAGAAATTAGCTGTGCAACGTCACAAAGTCAATAACTGTTATTCCCTCAGATATAAATGATAATACATAGTTGACGGTTATCCAGTCCTTTACGTTTACTACAGGCTGCTAACTTGGAATTGCAAAGTACTTCATAATTTCCAATTTAAGTTACATAATAATGATGTCTGTATTTTTTTAAATGTTTTTGCAAAACGTGTCATTTTAGCTATGAGGCTATTGTCTGGTTCAAACTAAGTCCTAAAAGAACACACTGAAAAATCAGCGAAAACATACCAATTAGGCTTTTATTCTTAGCAGACTGAAGCAGTTGCATTATGTTCGCTCTTTTTAAACCTTTAAATCAATTTCTTGCAATGATTCATTGCCTTATGTTTCAGAGAGTGAATATTGTCTCACAGATCTCGCCGATAGGATCTTAAAGAAATTAAGCTAAAAACTTACATGAATATCAAGAGAACTGTTTACTTTCCATCATTTAGTCAAAATGGATGGTAAACGACAGCACAGAGAAACAGAGAACATAAAACAAAGTCGAAACGGGAGAAGATATTTAGGCTAAAGTAGAAGAGCAAAGTAACTGTGCAGTCTAACGGTGACAGTACAGAATAAACAAAATAGTGTAGATTTAATAAACCCAGCAATTGAGAACAGCCACAAAAAAGTACTGGTAAAGTCAAATATGTTCATCAGTTACATTTTACTGAGCGATATTGCCAACCAGTTGTAGAATGATTTCCCAGTACATCATAACGAGCTATGTTCAATGTTGACAGTATCTCAAATACACGACCAATGTGCATAGTCAACTATGAAGAACAACTACACATTACCAATCTCCCCAGTACAGAGAAGCTTGTCCAAACCTGTTGAAAATCAAATTGTAGGTTATCAAATGGCACTGTTTTCAAATGCGTGTGCAACTACAAGAGAGAATGTGCCACAATGTACAACCCTCTGACGGCAACTTGGTATTTATGTACCAGTAGATTGTATGGAGCCAACAGCTGCTCAAGTGCACAGGCTATACCTATACCATCAGCACGGCAAGAATGTAATACTAATCCTCTGAACATACAACAGCATGGGCACAACATTGCCACAAGCAACATCTGCCCCAAGGTAATAACCATGAAACCTTACATATCATGTTGATGTTTCAGGTTTTGAGCAAGAGGGAGTTAACGTTGTATTATATTGTTGAGTAGATATCAGAAACTAGCATTAATTAACCGCTGCCCACCATAATTTGTG